>JAVIAB010000092.1:80869658-81172158 GCA_032433765.1 Megaustenia siamemsis
AGAAACCTTGACAATCGAGCACGTTAGAGAAACCTTGACAATCGAGCACGTTAAAGAAACCTGAGCAATCGAGCATGTTAAAGAAACATTGACAATCGAGCACGTTAAAGAAACCTGAGCAATCGAGCACGTTAAAGAAACCTTGACAATCGAGCACGTAAAGAAACCTTGGCAATCGAGCACGTTAAAGAAACCTGAGCAATCGAGCATATTAAAGAAACCTTGACAATCGAGCACGTTGAAGAAACATTGACAATCGAGCATATTAAAGAAACCTTGACAATCGAGCACGTTGAAGAAACATGACAATCGAGCATATTAAAGAAACCTTGACAATCGAGCACGTTAAAGAAACCTTGACAATCGAGCATATTAAAGAAACCTTGACAATCGAGCATATTAAAGAAACCTTGACAATCGAGCACGTTGAAGAAACATTGACAATCGAGCATATTAAAGAAACCTTGACAATCGAGCATATTAAAGAAACCTGAGCAATCGAGCATATTAAAGAAACCTTGACAATCGAGCACGATAAAGAAACATTGACAATCGAGCATATTAAAGAAACCTTGACATTCGAGCATATTAAAGAAACCTTGACAATCGAGCACGATAAAGAAACCTGAGTAATCGAGCATATTAAAGAAACCTTGACAATCGAGCACGATAAAGAAACCTGAGCAATCGAGCATATTAAAGAAACCTGAGCAATCGAGCATATTAAAGAAACCTGAGCAATCGAGCATATTAAAGAAACCTGAGCAATCGAGCATATTAAAGAAACCTTGACAATCGAGCATGTTAAAGAAACATTGACAATCGAGCATATTAAAGAAACCTTGACAATCGAGCACGTTAGAGAAACCTGAGCAATCGAGCATATTAAAGAAACCTTGACAATCGAGCACGTTAGAGAAACCTTGACAATCGAGCACGTTAAAGAAACCTGAGCAATCGAGCATGTTAAAGAAACCTTGACAATCGAGCATATTAAAGAAACCTGAGTAATCGAGCATATTAAAGAAACCTGAGCAATCGAGCATATTAAAGAAACCTGAGCAATCGAGCATGTTAAAGAAACCTTGACAATCGAGCATGTTAAAGAAACCTTGACAATCGAGCATATTAAAGAAACCTGAGCAATCGAGCATGTTAAAGAAACCTTGACAATCGAGCATATTAAAGAAACCTTGACAATCGAGCATATTAAAGAAACCTGAGCAATCGAGCATATTAAAGAAACCTTGACAATCGAGCACGTTAGAGAAACCTTGACAATCGAGCACGTTAAAGAAACATTGACAATCGAGCATGTTAAAGAAACCTTGACAATCGAGCACGTTAGAGAAACCTGAGCAATCGAGCATATTAAAGAAACCTTGACAATCGAGCACGTTAGAGAAACCTGAGCAATCGAGCATGTTAAAGAAACCTTGACAATCGAGCATGTTAAAGAAACCTTGACAATCGAGCATGTTAAAGAAACCTTGACAATCGAGCATGTTAAAGAAACCTTGACAATCGAGCATATTAAAGAAACCTGAGCAATCGAGCATGTTAAAGAAACCTTGACAATCGAGCATATTAAAGAAACCTTGACAATCGAGCATGTTAAAGAAACCTTGACAATCGAGCACGTTAAAGAAACCTGAGCAATCGAGCATGTTAAAGAAACCTTGACAATCGAGCACGTTAGAGAAACTGAGCAATCGAGCATATTAAAGAAACCTTGACAATCGAGCACGTTAGAGAAACCTGAGCAATCGAGCATGTTAAAGAAACCTTGACAATCGAGCATGTTAAAGAAACCTTGACAATCGAGCATGTTAAAGAAACCTTGACAATCGAGCATGTTGAAGAAACCTTGACAATCGAGCATGTTAAAGAAACCTTGACAATCGAGCATATTAAAGAAACCTTGACAATCGAGCACGTTGAAGAAACATTGACAATCGAGCATATTAAAGAAACCTTGACAATCGAGCACGTTGAAGAAACATTGACAATCGAGCATATTAAAGAAACCTTGACAATCGAGCACGTTGAAGAAACATTGACAATCGAGCATATTAAAGAAACCTTGACAATCGAGCACGTTGAAGAAACATTGACAATCGAGCATATTAAAGAAACCTTGACAATCGAGCACGTTAAAGAAACCTTGACAATCGAGCATATTAAAGAAACCTTGACAATCGAGCATATTAAAGAAACCTTGACAATCGAGCATATTAAAGAAACCTGAGTAATCGAGCATATTAAAGAAACCTTGACAATCGAGCATATTAAAGAAACCTGAGCAATCGAGCATGTTAAAGAAACCTTGACAATCGAGCACGTTAAAGAAACATTGACAATCGAGCATATTAAAGAAACCTTGACATTCGAGCATATTAAAGAAACCTTGACAATCGAGCACGATAAAGAAACCTGAGTAATCGAGCATATTAAAGAAACCTTGACAATCGAGCACGTTAAAGAAACATTGACAATCGAGCATATTAAAGAAACCTTGACATTCGAGCATATTAAAGAAACCTTGACAATCGAGCACGTTAAAGAAACATTGACAATCGAGCATATTAAAGAAACCTTGACATTCGAGCATATTAAAGAAACCTTGACAATCGAGCACGATAAAGAAACCTGAGTAATCGAGCATATTAAAGAAACCTGAGCAATCGAGCATGTTAAAGAAACCTGAGCAATCGAGCACGTTAAAGAAACATTGACAATCGAGCATATTAAAGAAACCTTGACATTCGAGCATATTAAAGAAACCTTGACAATCGAGCACGATAAAGAAACCTGAGCAATCGAGCATATTAAAGAAACCTGAGCAATCGAGCATATTAAAGAAACCTTGACAATCGAGCACGTTAAAGAAACATTGACAATCGAGCATATTAAAGAAACCTTGACATTCGAGCATATTAAAGAAACCTTGACAATCGAGCACGATAAAGAAACCTGAGTAATCGAGCATATTAAAGAAACCTTGACAATCGAGCACGATAAAGAAACCTGAGCAATCGAGCATATTAAAGAAACCTGAGCAATCGAGCATATTAAAGAAACCTTGACAATCGAGCATGTTAAAGAAACCTGAGCAATCGAGCATATTAAAGAAACATTGACAATCGAGCATATTAAAGAAACCTTGACAATCGAGCACGTTAGAGAAACCTGAGCAATCGAGCATATTAAAGAAACCTTGACAATCGAGCACGTTAGAGAAACCTTGACAATCGAGCACGTTAAAGAAACCTGAGCAATCGAGCATGTTAAAGAAACTTTGACAATCGAGCATATTAAAGAAACCTGAGTAATCGAGCATATTAAAGAAACCTGAGCAATCGAGCATATTAAAGAAACCTGAGCAATCGAGCATGTTAAAGAAACCTTGACAATCGAGCATGTTAAAGAAACCTGAGCAATCGAGCATATTAAAGAAACCTTGACAATCGAGCATATAACAGAAACCTGAGCAATCGAGCATATTAAAGAAACCTTGACAATCGAGCACGTTAGAGAAACCTTGACAATCGAGCACGTTAAAGAAACCTGAGCAATCCAGCATGTTAAAGAAACCTTGACAATCGAGCACGTTAGAGAAACCTGAGCAATCGAGCATATTAAAGAAACCTTGACAATCGAGCACGTTAGAGAAAGCTGAGCAATCGAGCATGTTAAAGAAACCTTGACAATCGAGCATGTTAAAGAAACCTTGACAATCGAGCATGTTAAAGAAACCTTGACAATCGAGCATGTTAAAGAAACCTTGGCAATCGAGCACGATAAAGAAACATTGGCATTCGAGCACGTTAAAGAAACCTTGACAATCGAGCATGTTAAAGAAACCTTGGCAATCGAGCACTTTAAAGAAACATTGGCATTCGAGCACGTTAAAGAAACCTTGACAATCGAGCACGTTAAAGAAACATTGGCAACTCAAAGTCGGAAAGAGTAGGGCAAAGAAGGCCGATGCCCGAGCAAAGGTGATACGGAAAAAAAAATCTTTCCAAAAAATGTCACAAAAAAAGCAAGGTACACATTTGTTATGGCTAGTAACTCTAAACTCGAATAAAACCTCTTGTCTTTGGTGGTCCATTCATGTAAATATTACTCTTCTAAAATTTCATTTAAATTCACCTGCTAAAGCGGCTGTCTAGAATTTCCTACCATTATACTTCTTCATTGAGCGCCGTCTCCATATCGATGGTTGGCTACCATGGAAAGCCCTTTTTCTTTGTCAGTTATACTTTCCTCTTTATTCTATTCCTGGGGATTCCGGCAGAATGAAAAAATAAGAACCGCATGCACATTACATTCACCACAAGGAGTTTGGGTCAAATATTTGTGCTTCCTGCGATGCAACAGCATTTATAAAAGACATCAAGAAGGAGCAAATGTAATAAAGTGGCCGCATTCTCCAATAACACACATTAACCACTAACGTAGAGGTGTAATAATAAGAGAGAAAAAGGAAAGTTTCAAAGCAAATGAATTGAGGGAATATCTATCGCCACGACAACTTCCCTGTAGATGGGAAACTGTACAGCCCGTTCCCAAATATTTCCCTAAAACTGCGCAGAGATGGATAAGCAGCAACAAGATTGGAATATTTTTCGTTTCTTTCTTTTGTTTTAACGTGATTCTTACTTGCTTTCATTTCGGTCTTATTTCATTCCGCCACTGCTTTGTCCTCTGTTTAGTTTATGAATACATCCCTTGTCAGGCGACAAACATAGGGTGTAAAGATATATGTTAGTATGTCTTGTAGTCTGAGCTTAATTTGTTTTTTCTTTCTAAAATTAAATTAACGCTAACTAATTCATAACTTATATTTTTCTTTCTTTTTTCTCGTTCGCCAGGTTTGGCCTCTGACGAAGTCCCTAGTGACTAGGAACTGAATTTTGAGTGTTAATCCATTTTTCCCTGGCAGTCGTGTGTACAGGGACCCCTCGTCGCACAGGCGGATAACTCCGACTTCGGAGGTACTCATATTTTTCCGTCGATGAGTAATTGACATTTCAAGCCGGGCTTCCCTGGAGTGGTTGCCGCAGAGAGAAATCATAAATAAAAATCCCAACCGGTACAGATGGGATTTGAACCTACAACCTCTCTGTCTCGAAGTCGTCTTGCCTCGAGACCAACCAGTATAACTGATTTTATACTTAGTGGTGACCAATTTAATGTGGTATTATTAATGTTATCTGCATAGTCAGACGCAATGTTATTTTGGGAATAAAATCGAAATAGACATATCATATAACGTGGACGATAAAGTTAATATCACGCCAGGTCGTTCTATTTTCTTAGAGAATATCTACCGCACACATTTTAAGATTGTAGACGATTCTTAATGTAATGTCAGAACAATGGCACGCTTTGAAAGAATGAACCCGTGCCTGCGTAAACGAGTGTACTAACCACTTCGCTATCCCAATTCGATTTTACGGATAAATGGATTTAGCGGGAAGTTATGAGGAGAGCATGGTTTTATACACTGTTACTATGGACGATGTGTTGATAACTTCAGCGCAGGCGTTAGTGACAGCAGGTCAAAACTCGTCAATCTGTGAGTCTCAAGTCACAGCTGAGACACATGAGCTGGGAAGTTTATCAAATTGAAAAAAATATATATATTTGTCTTGATGTAACTGTGTTTAATATACCTTTCCTCATTTCTAGCTGTTTTATAATTTCAAATAATACAAGGGGTTCAAATAATTTTTTTTGCTGAAATGCTGCAAAATGTTTGCAGACAGTGTTTCGTATTGTTCATTTCATTACTCTCCTTTCAATAAGAATTGTTTTGGTATATTTACTTATTTAATTATCTTGCTGGCTAGTGAGGATCTTTCTGGTGTAGACCTTGAATTTTTAAATGGAGAAGACAGTAATACCTTATATATAATTTACAGCTAATTGTTTTAACAGTAAATTGGAGTTTTTTAGTAATAGCTTTAAAATATGAAGCTAGTGAACCAGTACTGTCCCATTGCCGAAACCCATAAGCCCATCTGGTATGAATCACCATGGGAAACAAAAAATACCAGAACTTAAGGAAGACATAATAGGAATCATTATGTAATCAATTTGATTACGTGCGTTGTCTCCTGGGCTTTTCCATTTCCGCAGACGTCTTGGATGTTTCTTAAACCAGGTGTTTCTTATCATCATGGTGTGTGTTCTTGCCCAGTCAATAAGTTTATCACCTCTTTCATTCCTCTCACCTAAGCCATAATAACCAGCTACTTCCTCAACTCTTTCCTTTCCAACTTTTGCGTTGAGATACCCTAGAGCTATGGTGTTTTCATGGGGTTTGCATTTACGAAGTGCCTTATTTAATTCGTCGTAAAATGTATCAACTGTTTCCTCTTGACTGTCTGCTGTTGGTGCATAAACTTGTATACGATTTATATCAATTGGTCCATTCAATGTCACTAAAAGATCTATGTCAGATATTGGGTAAAAGCCTTTCACTGTCCTTGCTCTTTCTGCATCCAAGATGAAACCTACTTCTCTTTGGAGTTCAGTACCTCCAGAATAGATATTTTATATTCATCAGAATTATCCCCCCTGATCTCATGTATCTCATTTCGCAAAGTTCCAAAGGTAGCCTAGAGGTACGACTACCTGCTTGGGTAGCCTAGAGGTACGACTACTTGCCTGAGTAGCCTAGATGTAAGACTACCTGCATGGGCAGCCTAGAGGTACGACTACCTGCTTGAGTAGCCTAGATGTAAGACTACCTGCATGGGCAGCCTAGAGGTACGACTACCTGCTTGAGTAGCCTAGATGTAAGACTACCTGCGTGGGCAGCCTAGAGATACGACCACCTGCCTGAGCAGCCTAGATGTAAGACTACCTGCTTGGGTAACCTAGAGGTACGACTACCTGCCTGAGTAGCCTAGATGTAAGACTACCTGCTTGGGTAACCTAGAGGTACGACTACCTGCCTGAGTAGCCTAGATGTAAGACTACCTGCGTGGGTAGCCTAAAGGTACGACTACCTGCCTGAGTAGCATAGATGTAAGACTACCTGCGTGGGTAGCCTAGATGTAAGACTACCTGCTTGGGTAACCTAGAGGTACGACAACCTGCCTGAGTAGCCTAGATGTAAGACTACCTGCCTGAGTAGCCTAGATGTAAGACTACCTGCTTGGGTAACCTAGAGGTACGACAACCTGCCTGAGTAGCCTAGATGTAAGACTACCTGCGTGGGTAGCCTAAAGGTACGACTACCTGCATGAGTGGCCTAGATGTAAGGCTACCTGCGTGGGTAGCCTAGAAGTACGACTAACTGCCTGAGTAGCATAGATGTAAGGCTACCTGCGTGGATAGCCTAGAAGTACGACTACCTGCCTGAGTAGCCTAGATGTAAGGCTACCTGCGTGGATAGCCTAGAAGTACGACTACCTGCCTGAGTAGCCTAGATGTAAGGCTACCTGCTTGGGTAGCCTAGAGGTACGACTACCTGCTTGAGTAGCCTAGATGTAAGGCTACCTGCTTGGGTAGCCTAGAGGTACGGCTACCTGCCTGAGTAGCCTAGATGTAAGACTACCTGCTTGGGTAGCCTAGAGGTACAACTACCTGCCTGAGTAGCCTAGATGTAGGGCTACCTGCTTGGGTAGCCTAAAGGTACGACTACCTGCCTGAGTAGCCTAGATGTAAGACTACCTGCTTGGGTAGCCTAGAGGTACGACTACTTGCCTGAGTAGCCTAGATGTAAGACTACCAGCGTGGGTATCCTAGAGGTTGACTACCTGCTTGGGTAGCCTGAGTAGCCTAGATGTAAGGCTACCTACGTGGGTAGCCTAGAGGTATGACGTCGGCCTCAGAATAGAAAAAAAAAAAAACCTGAGTTCAAAGCCCACCAGAAGCGATGATGATTTTTCAAAGACATGACAAAACTTAACCCGTGGTTTCTTTATGACGTTGCCCTCCCCGATCTCTTGAGTTGTGAGATCTCATGTCTAGCAATTTCAGATAGCAGCAATAAACGGGAGTCATGTGTACACTCATGTACGTGAAAGCACCCTTGAAAGTTAAAATGGAAATGAAACGGTCACAAATACGGCGGTTGTCCGGGCAAAATTGTCTGCAGTAACCTACACACACGTGGGTCCCAGGTCGTGCTGCAGTGTTCGTGCACGCGGGCCAGGATTGTCCTCGGATTTTCTCGAGACTCTCGAGGAGTCTATCGGTGCACCTATGAATTCATCCGGTGTGCAGTGGTGATGGCAACAAACAAACACACACAGAAACAAATAATAGAAAATGGATATGAATTTAACATATCAAAACAAAATCATCATCATTGAGTGCCGTCTCACGTCGAAAATTAGCTACCATGGAGCGCCATTCCGTTCTGTCTCTTGCTTTGATAGTGCACGTTATCATAGGCTGACTTGCCCATCTATTTGATGTTACTCGCCCATGTAAGTCTTGGTCTGCCTCTGCCTCTTTTGCCTAGTATTTTCCCTTCCAAGATTACTTTTAGTAGGCTGCCGTGTATTTTAATACACTTCAAAAACAAAATAAAGCTGGACAAATCTACTATAAACACATTGGCGTAGGCAAGAGAAGACTTCGGTGCACAACAAAATCATCGTATGAATTTAGATGACATTGTTTCACTGGGCTTGCGTAGATGCAGTTCGAACATAGAAGCAACTCCCAGTCAAAATTCTCTAACATTCAGCGCTTACATTTTGGAATGTTCAAAGTTCGGGTTGTTCGAAGTACGAGGCTCCACTGTGTTTAAATTATCGATATTTTGATGCAATAATTTGAGAATAAATGTTTCAAGAATTACATTTTGGACACTCTTTACTGCAAAATTATAATTAAAAAAACAATATATATATACATACATATATATATATATATATATATATGACACGTAATAAGATATAACGAATTTTCAAAATAGTTATAGATATATATATTTTTTAATGAAGAAATATGCACGACAATTGAAATATAAAAAAAAAAGAAACAGTTCTGTATATGTATATTGGAGACAGTAATAAAAGGACTGGGACGGAAAATGTATGATCGCCTACGCCGTTTGGAATGCCACATTGATGATGTCGTAGACAAGCATATTTCACATCTCTGCATGCACACATGTATGTGAGGCCAGAGCAAACACATAGGCGGGATAACATCTCCACCGGCTCCTGCGGATTCCAAAACGGAATGCCAGTCTTATCGCGCGCCATGTTTGCTTCTCAGCGCAATCAGATTATTTCTGAGAAACAGTTTCAAATTGAAATGGCCTCTTTCAGCAGCTAGACGAGTCAAGCAAATAACAAATGAAGCTGTTCATTGGCGTTGTCAAGCTAGTGATGACTGACTTGTCTCGTGTGCTCTTGATAAATAGCGCTTCCTGAAAATATCACAGGTTATCAACCTTGGCACGAGCTCGGACTGATCTTCTAAATAACTCTTCAGATCTCTATTTACAGAAGAGTTTTAATCTGCGGATGTCTTGTACTGGTTCTCTGCTCCTCGTTTGTAACCTACGAGAGGGAAATTACAAGGCTTTTCTTGACATGATCAATTATGCAATGTTTCCTTTCATTGTAGAGGCTGGTTATTTCATTCCCTCATTTCAGGAGCAGCATTCCGGACAAGACAAATGTTTACATAACCGCAAAATGAAGGCTTGGAACTGGCCGCTATTAAAGGGTACGTCTGGGGAACTTCGTCATTGATTAACACGTGTCCGTATTTTTCTTTTCCAATACTCGAATTTAGATAGAATAATAACGACAAGAAAGATTAATTGCAGCTACATCAAATAACAAGAAAAACTAATTGTAGCTACATCAGATCACAAGAAAAACTAATTGTAGCTACATCAGATCACAAGAAAAACTAATTGTAACTACATAAGATCACAAGAAATACTAATTGTAAACGACATAAGTTCACAAGAAAAATTAATTGTAAACGACATAAGATCACAAGAAAAACTAATTGTAGCTACATCAGATCACAAGAAAAACTAATTGTAAACGACATAAGATCACAAGAGAAACTAAGTGTAAACAGCATAAGTTCACAAGAGAAGCTAATTGTAAACAGCATAAGATCACATGAGAAACTAATTGTGAAGTGCATAAGATCACAGGAAAAATTAATTGTAACAACATATTGTCGAATAAAATGCTTTATTTTCTTTTGAGATGGAGGGGACATTTCATATCAGTAAAAGGAAAAAAAAATATGTATATAAATATATTTTTAAAAACTCACATTTAATGTCAAGCTATATTGTCAAAAACATATTGTAGTAAATATATTATAGATAGATGGCAGGAATATATAACAGAACTATTTCAAGATCAAAGGGACAAGAAACCAGTTATAAAATGTACATCAGACTATAAAATCTTAAAATCTGAGATGGAAAAAGCTATACAAACAATGAAAAATGGAAAAGCAACAGGACCTGACAGCATACAGATAGAGATGATACAGGCACTAGAAGATTTTGGCATTGAAGTGATTACAGACATATGCAACGACATATACCACACAGGATATATACCAAATGAACTAAAAACATCAACTTTCCTTGCATTCCCTAAAAAGAATGGTGCAATTGAATGCAGTGACTTTAGAACAATAAGCCTAATGAGCCATGTTACAAAAATCTTGCTAAAAGTTATTCAAGGAAAGATTCAGAATAAAATCAATACTGAATTAGATGAGCAGCAATTTGGATTTAGGAAAAATAGCGGGACAAAAGAAGCCATATTCTGCATGAGAACATTCATCGAAAAATACACAGAAGTAAACAAACCAATATATGCCTGCTTCATAGACTACACCAAAGCTTTTGATAGAGTACACCACAAACAACTTATAGAATGCCTAAAAGAGATACATCTAGATAACATGGACATACGACTAATATGTAATCTATACTGGGAGCAAACAGCAATAATAAAATATAACAAAGAGAACTCTACACCCATTGATATAAAAAGAGGAGTAAGACAGGGATGCATCCTATCACCAAGCTTATTCTATCTATACACTGAGCAAATTTTTTAAAAACATCGTAGAGATGCCAGGTCTACAAATTAATGGAAAGATAATCAATAACCTAAGATATGCTGACGATACTGTACTGCTAGCAGAAAATCCTAAAGATCTATAACAATTAATTAATGAAATAAACACGACAAGCAAAAAATATGGACTCGATATGAATATCAAAAAGACTAAAACTATGATCATAAACAAAGAATATACTCAAAACCCACAAGTGGATATCAAAATAGAAGGAATAGACCTGGAGACAGTTCAGAACTATAACTACCTTGGACATACTATAACCAGTGATGGAAAATGTACAACTGAAATAAACAAAAGAATAGGAATGGCAAAAAGTAATTTTAATGTCACGAAGAACATACAAATATCAAAACAAATAACACCATGGCTAAAACAAAGAATAGCAAAATGTTACATCTTCTCAATATTTCTATATGGTGCATGATTATGCATATACTGCGCCTATCAACACCCACGAAAAGAAGGTCAATAATATGATAGAGCGGTTAACAAATGGCATCCTGAGAGCTGCTAAATATTTCCAATTAGCCTACTGAGCTGCCTGAGTAAGCTCATGGAAAGCCTGGTTAACAGAAGACTTATGTGGCATTTGGAGACAAAACAACAAATCGTACCACAACAAAGTGGCTTCCGTCAGCACAGATAAACTAAGGACCTGGTCACCTACATTGCACAGGAAATAGAGGATGCTCTACAAGAAAAGAAACACACACTGGCAGTGTGGGCCGACATGGAGAAGGCTTTTTACAGGGTTTGGCGAGAGGGTTTAAAGAACAAGCTTTCTAAACTTGGCATCCAGGGTCGTTTATTCAATTGGGTCTCTCAATACCTTCAGGATGGAACGGCCAGAGTACAAGTTCAAGGTCAACTAAGTAAGAAGGTCTCTATCGAACAAGGTGTCCCTTAAGGCGGAGTCTTGTCCCCAATACTCTTTTTGATTTTCATAAATGACATCGTAATGGACATTCCTCCCAGAAAACACTCATATGCAGATGGTCTGGCGTTATGGGCTCGCAAGGAAAGTCGGTAGCTGGACCCAGGATGCAAGATGCTGTAGGTGAACTTGAAAAGTGGACGAACAACCGGTCTTACCAATCAACGAAAGAAAAACCACATATACAATATTCAGCCTTTCAAGAAAAACACTCTCTGCAAACTTGAAGATAAAAGACCATACACTCCCTATTGACCACAACCCAAAATATCTTGGTGTCATAAGAACAATGAACTAGATGACTTGAGAACTACCCTGGTCCAGCTATGCAATAACTTCCAGAGAGTAGTCATTCAGTGGATACCTTCACACTGTAACATACACGGGAACGAACTCGCAGATAAATTAGCTAAGGAGGGATGGAGATTACCACAAGAGAACCATCCGCTCAGTTATGATGACGCGAAATCCATCCTCAAGGGTTATATCCATGAAAAATGGAAACGATAATACCCAAAGCATAACGAGAGTGACGGATACCACCAACTATCAAGGAGGGATCAAGTCATCATACTTCGCCTACACACAGGCCACAATAGAATGAGAAATCACATGTTCACCAAATTCAAAATAGGTACAACCAGCCTATGCCACTGTACACTGGACAATATGACTACAAAACATGTTCTACAGGATTGCCCCCAGTACACAGACCCGAGTAGAGCAATGTCGTCCACGCCCACCTCCCTAGAGGAGAAACTATATGGGGCAATCGATTCACTTAAACAGACAGATGACTTCATGAGAGAGTCTGGAATCCTACTCTGATTGAGTCTTGATCGCAGAGAGAGAGATATGGTGCAGAAACATGGACATTAGACAAGAAAACAGAACAGAGAATTGAAGCCTTTGAAATGTGGATATATAGAAGAATAGGTAGAATGGATGGAAGGAAAAGAAAACAAACTTTGTGGATATATAGAAGAATAGGTAGAATTGGATGGAAGGAAAAGAAAAAAGACGACGAAGTCTTAAAACAACTAAAATGAAAAGATAACTACTAAACACAATTCAAACAAGACAAATGCGATTTTTGGGCCATGTTAAAAGACACAAAAACAGACTAAAAGTAATCCTGGAGGGGAAAATACAAGATAAAAGAGGCAGAGGCAGACTAAGACTAACATGGACGAGTAACATCAAAAGATGGACAAATCTGCCTATGACAACCTGGACCATGAAAGCAAGAGACAGAGCAGAATGGAGTTATACGCTAATCAACCTTCGTTGCGGAAACGGCACTCGATGATTATGATGATATTGTCATCAACAGAGCACTAGTTGACGTTGATTACATCAATTGTCAGCCTTTTCCCAGCAGTTTATCACATGTACTTTAATTGTCTTGCACTGTTTGCTCTTTCAGAAATATAACCATCATGATTCTTTAAAAGTATGCTCTAGAGACATGGATGATAGAAAGAAGATTTAGCTTAAATTCCAATACTTTTGTTCATGTAACTATTTCCACAACTCCAAACTCCGAAAAGTGCCAAATTAATCAATTTTTGAAATGTTATGGAATAAGTGCAAATAATTTGTACTTTTCAGTAATTTGATATTTTATCAGCTACCTATGCTATTCCGAGGGAGCCACGATAGCTCAGTGGTTAGTGAACTGGACTACAAAGGACAAGGGGTAGGGTTCGATCCCAACCGACGGCTTCCGGGTTCACCTAGCCTTAAATGGGTACCGGATTTTTTTCTGGGAAAGTAAAGCAGCACGGGCGTAATACCGACCACATTACACCAAAAATCATGTGCTGAAGGTCTGTAAAATATAGGGTCACTAACACCATATTTCCCTATACGCCACTTGGCGTGAAGGGGGTACTTTACTTTTTTATGATATTCCGAACGTACTTTTTAAAGAAACTATTTCTCTTTTAGTGATACCATACTAGTGACATTACATTGCTATAAATCTGTTAATATTTCTAACGGTCAATTCTTTAATTTGGCATTTTATTACAATATCTTTCATTAATTTATACGATATATTTTTAGAAAAGTGTGTGTTACTTTCGATATTTCCTTGTTTCGCGCTATATATTTATCATTCATCTATATTAAAATACGTTCCTCCCAATCTCTTACCATACATTTTACGTATTTTCCTAATTTGTTATGTTCTCTTCAGAATTCGCTTGGATCAATTAGATTAAACAAAAATAATACAGAGTTGATATAGCAGCAGTGAATACACAATGCACAGCTACTATCTTGGCGTCAGCATGGATTGCAGAATGACATGGATAAATCAGATAGACAAAGCAAACAAAAGAGTCAGAAAACGAACAGATATTATAAAGAAATTGTCAAGAACAGACTGGGGAGCAGACAGCAATATATTGAAACGACTATATGTAGGAAGAGTAAGACCAGTCCTAGAGTATGGAGTCACAGGCTGGGCTACAACTTCCAATCACAGTTTAGCCAAATTAACAGAGCACAAAACCTGGCTGCCCGTATCATCACTGGTGCTATGAAATCTACACCTATCGAGACTCTAGAAACAGTTACAGATTTACAACCCTTTGAAGACAGACGGAAAACTAAAGTAAGGCAACAAGCGAAGAAATATAAAAGGCTCCCTAGCCACCCCATGCACAAAAGAATAACTGGTTTCGGAAAAGTAAGACTAAAGATGGGCAACTTCGCTGCAATCTCCAAAGAACTGGCAACTAGCGACCCAGTATTGTCCCAAACAATGCTGAAACCCATAAGCCCATCTGATATGACTCCTCATGTGAAACACAAAATACCAGAACTTAAGGAAGACATAATAGGAATTATGAAAAAAAGGCACCCAAACAGACACAGAGAGAAAACACATAGCAGAAACACATACAAACGACAACTACCCACAGGACTCCTGATCACATATATACACAGATTGCTCTGCTACAAATGCCACTAGAAATGGAGGAGGAGGTGTGTTCTTGAGGCTGAATAACCAGGAAGAGATCACCAAGTCAAAAGCTACTGGGAAATTCTCAAACAACTGTAAAGCAGAAACTCAAGCCCTCGAAGACGCTGCAAAACTGGCTATCCAACACAAAAATAACATGCACAAATAATTGGTGATACTGACTGATGCACTGTCAGTCCTAACAGCTCTAAAAACCCCCAGGAATAGTGAGCTAGATGACTTGATAATAACCCTAGACCAACTGTGCAATAACTTCCAGAGAGTGGTTATCCAGTGGATACCATCACTCTGTAATATAAACGCGCAGACAAATTAGCTAAAGAGGGAGGGAGATTACCACAAGAGAACCATCTGGTCAGCTACTATGAAGCCAAATTCATTATCAAAAGCCAGTATCATGAAAAATGGAAACAAGAACACCCAAAGTATAACGAGAGGGATGGAGACCTCCAACTATCAAGGAGGGATCAAGTCATCATACATCGCCTACGTACTGGCCACAACAGAATGAGAAACCACATGTTCACCAAACTCAAAATAGGAACTACCAGCCAATGCCACTGTACACTGGCCAACATGACAACAAAACATGTTCTACAGGACTGCCCCCAGTACACAGACCTGAGAAGGACAATGTGGTCCACACCCACCTCCCTGGAAGAGAAACTATACAGTGCAACTGAATCACTTAAACAGATAACTGCCTTCATAAGAGAGCCCGGAATCCTAGTCTGAATGAGCCATGATCGCAGAAGAAGAAAAAGACATTTGGTTGTTTATTTCAAAATCAAGAGAAGTGGTTGACCTGATTTCATTATGTGCAACTAGGGATGCATCGTCGGCTAATAAAAGTTCTTTAGATAGGGAAACATCTATTTTTATTTTTGCTCTCAGTCGTATTAGTTGAACAGTGAGCCATCTAATCTTGAGCGAATATAAATGTCTCCTGGGCTGTTTTCGAAGGCGTAATTTAGAAGAGCAGCAAAAAAGATACCAAAAAGGGTGGGGGGGGGGGGGCGAGGACACATCCCTATTTCACTCCGGTGTTGACTTTGAGACTTTCTGATGAACTCGCATTAAATTATAAACATTTGTGCTTTCTTCCTAATTTCACTATACCTACTTTGCCTGGGTACAGAATATGTAGATGTAGACTTTACCCAGTCGCACTCTCCCTCTCCCGAGTTTGTTTAAAGAATATCCGAAAAAGGGACAATGTCCATACGTTCGGAATTGAAAGAAGGTGCAGGGTTGTCAGAAAGACAGTTTTAAATATAGCAAAATTCCTGAGGGCAAATGCGGCTGCCAGTTCCACGACTGCAGACGGTCAGAGGTCATAGGTGACTGTTTTTGCATAAATAGATATAACAGAGTTATCAAGATTCTACTTCACCTCTGAGCGGTGTGCTGGTAACAAATTAAACAGATGGCCTAAACGAGCAAAATAGATAGAGAGTGAAATCAACAAAGCTATGTAAATGTTCATGCTAAAAACGGGTGTATCACATCGAAAGTACAAATCTGGTAAGTTGCTACAAATAACACAGCGCATCCAGGTCAATTAAAGTCCTTCGTCCTTCTATTCTCCAAAGAAAGTAGTTTTTTTTTTCTTTAATGGATTTCTATTCGCTTGTTTGTTTCATGGTGCATTTTACTCAGGTAGAATGTTCACCAGCTCAAATATAGATTATTCACACATTTGCTGGGTTTTCTTCGCAGATTTCTATTCAGATTGAATTTTAAATATTAATATCAACATAGATAAATAAACATTAATATCAACATATAAAATGAAATATTAATAAAAGTAAAGATAAATAAATATTAATATCAACATATATAAATAAACATTAATATTAACATATAAAATTAAATATTAATATAAATAAAGATAAATAAATATTAATATCAACAGCAACCCCAAAAATGACGTAGAAACAATAACATTTAATCTTTTTTCTTTATTTTCGGTGTTCACTCAATGAATACTAAAGAAATAGATAGTCCTCTTCGTCATCTGCCGTTAAAAAGGAAGTTAAGTGTATTGTGGTTTATTTGCGCATTTCTGCCCAACATATCCGATTTCAGCAGGACATTCCGAGTTGCCTTCCCTCTTAGATCCCTACTCGCTTGGCCAGACTAGACTGGTTAGTCTGTCTCTAAAAGCACCGCGAAGCGGTGGAGTATGGTCTGGATGGCTCTGGTTGACGGTGTATCCCATTAGCTAAAAGTCGCTGACAGCTACCAGCTTTATTTCTATCAGGCATGCTATCAGACATGCTATTATCTATATATTTACTGCTTCCAAATTTAATATTAAAATCAAGACGACGCTGACTATTTAAAAATTATCACGACTGTTCACAGACCTACTGATATTAGGTTATCGTATCTTCGTTGCTGATCTGTTTCCGGTCTCAAAATTCAAACCGCATTTACACTTCAGATTATTTCAGTAAATATAGTTGCCACTGTTTTACACATGTGGAATATGCGCTGGGAGCCTTGGTGGCTGAGTGATTAGTGTGCTCGTTTACTGATCAAAAGTGTCCGGGTTTGATCCCTAGAAATGACGGGGGTTTTTATTTCAAACCGACAAGGTTTCTGGGTTCACCCAGCCTTTAAAATGGGTACTAGTAATTTTTCTGGGAATTAAAGGCGGCCTGGAGTGATACTAACCATATCACCCACAAATGTGCCGTTGTCATAGAAACATTTTGTTACTAACACTATAATCTCCATACGCCTAGTAAGGTATGGAGGGACAGTTTACTTTATTTTTTAATATGCGCTGTGCTTGCTGAACAGCAAGGTATATACACTGGGAAGCATCTGATAAACAACAATAAACAGATCACTAGAAAATGCTAATTCAATATTCACATGTACTGTAACCTTTACTCTCAGCAATTACGTGTTTTTTTCATCAAATTAGTTATTCTTAGCTCGGTTTATTCTTTGCTTATTGCATCACTAAATTGTACTTTAAAGTCAAAGGCAGAGTATTTAAACAGGTCAACAAATTCAAATACATAGAAACAATAAAACATCCAGACAGTGAATGTAAGGCAGAGGTAAGGAGAAGAAACTTCAGGCATAGACGGGGTTTTACTGAGTAAGGAAAAAAATATTCATATTTTGATAACTCCAAACAACAGAAGTTATAATTTAGTTCTTGCGTCTTATATAATTCCAACTGTATCGCCAAATAGAAATATATTTCTTGGGTGTTCTGTAGCGCTAATTGTAGCGCCAATGAGAAAGCGATTTATTGAGCGTAGTGTAGCGCCAGTGAGAAAGAGAGTTCTTTAGCGTTGCGTAACGTCAGTTTAGCGCCAATGGAAGTTATTATTAAGATTTTAACCAAAATGTCAACTTTTATATCGATTTTTTAATTGAAATATTAACATTTCGCACATGTCTAAATGGTTTTCATTAAGTCTTATTATATAATATAGGGAACAGGCAAATAAATGCAGTGCTGCAGTAAAGTTGATAGCAATCATCCAGTAAGGGGGGGGGGGTGCGGGTGTAACGTACGCTCCTACAAGGTATGGTGACACCTTTACGAAAAAGGAACACAACAGAATACTGACGTTTCAGCATACATGCGACCTTTTTCAGAGAACAAGAATAACGACAATACACGATGAAGCACAGATAAATACTACTACATGTATGATGATTGGGACAGGTAAGTTAAGGAGAAGTGGACAGAGGGATAAGAGATGAAATGGTGACACGAGAGAGAAATATGCTACATGTTGGAGGATAGATAAAATGTGTATAAATGAAGGTATAAGTACACACACACACATATATATATATATATATATAAAATGAGGCTTATCTTATAGGTAGAATCCGTTCGCTCACAATGAAATGTGGCTGTCAATTACCAGTGGAAGGGCCTGCAGGACAGTGAGTCATATGGGTCCACCTCTCGATCCGTATCACTTTCCACATTTCCACTTCCTCTGTCTCCTTACTGGACATCACAGTTTCCTTATATGTCTCTGGTCTACATACCTCGGTCTTCTACAAACCTACTGAAACCATTTCTTTCCTCAACTGCGACTCTTCGCACCCGACATCCTGCAAGAACTCTCTTCCCTATTCGCAGTTACTCAGACTTCGTGGCTTTTACCAGGACAATGAAGATTTCCTACATAATGCCCACCTGATGCTCGACTTCTTCCGCCAACGCCTCTATTCTGAATCAGCTCACCCTCCTGCTCTCCGACGGGTTCTCCGCACCTCACGCCAGGCTGCTCTCACCCATCACCCTCACCACTACGCAGTAATAACAATCATTCTCCGCTCTGACTCCACTACCCGTCTACACCCCCCCCCTTTTTTTTTAGTAGCCTTTAAGCAAGAGTAGCATTTATAAGAGATGAACGAGAGATGGAGAAGAGAGAAAGAGAGGTGAGATCAAAAGGACAGAGGAGAGACGTGAAAGACAGAGGGGTGAGAGAGGAGCGAAAGAGAAGAGAGAGACGGGGAGAGGAAAGAGAGTAGAGTGGAGAGTTAGAGAAAGCTAGAGGGAACTGAGACGGGATATATAGAAGATATAGTTGAGATGGAGAAAGAGAGAAAGAGAGAGAGAGAGAGAGAGAAGAGAGATTAGCGCGAGGGGAGAGAGAAAGATAGTGGGGTGAAAAGAGGAGAGAGCGAGAAATATAGAAAGTAGAGACAGAAAGAGAGAGACAAAAGTGACACAGGAGAGAGACAGAGGTAGAGTGAGTAGAGAGGGAGGTGAGAGAAAGAAAGATAGAGGAGGGAGAATGCAAGAAATACAAAGAGGAGAAAATGAGAGCGAGAGTTGTGAGAATTCTGATGCATCAATCAATGCATCGTTTGTTTTCACAACATGTTGTGACACGTGTGGTGGAATGCTCAGTTTTGTGGAGCAATTTGACTACTGTATCACAACAGGATTTGATTACTTAGTCTGTTATCTCAACCCATGCCTGCAAATTTGTCATGGCGGCTGTTCTTTATAGATTCTTTGGTCTGTTCACTTAATTTTGAGACTCTCGTCTCTTACAGTACATGTAACGGCACGTACATGTAACTATTTTCCTTGAGCACTAGGCTGGATAGCGAAGTATTTTAATATATTCTTTGTATTTTACATTTTTTTACTTGCTTTGAATTTTCATGTTCAACATGAGTTTTTTAAGAATTGTGATGACATTTTGGGTTCCATTTTTATCATCATAATTTAGATGTTTCCCAAAAAGTACTGATGTTGGATGTATTTTTCTAAAAATTCTTCCATCTTCTGTCCAGTCTCTTTTAGCCAAACTGCTAGTAGCTTCAACGCCGACCAATGAGAGTTGGGCGAGGGTCTTGTTCATTGTTAATTCACTGAACCTCATACACGCAACTATGAGCCATTGATCTTTTCCCGCCAGAAAAGAGTTTTGGTGTCCCTCTATTTAACATCTGCTCACCGTTATTGTAATCATAAAGTGGCATGCCACGTGACGTGACGTGTATTTTTTGTAAACACGGAAATATGTAACGCGAGAGAATAATTCCTTCAATTTTGTTTCATCATCAAGAAGTGTCATTCCTGCTGGCGTAGGTGATCTCTACCCCAACCTCCTTTCCCCGACAACTTCATCCTTCCATCCATCTGTCGGTCGGTCGGTCTGCCTGCGTCCATCCGTCCGTCTGTCCGTCCGTCTGTCTGCTTGCCTGCCTGTCTGTCTGTTGAAGACCTATGCTGCAAAGGAAGTTGAAAGTTCGAAGAAGAAAAAGAAGGGAAAATAAGCGAAATTGAGCAAGCTTTGGTGTAGTTTCTAAATGAGTGCCAGCTTTAAATGGCTCCTTGTCCACCCAGCTGGATAAAGGTAATTTATGCCTTGTCCTTTATTCGGTGAAGAAAAAGCATCGTCTTATAGAAAGAACAGGGCACTGACTCTGATAGAGATAACTGAGTACTGTCTCTGAGGGAGAGAGATAGAGAGAGATAATTGAGTACTGCCTCTGAGATATATATATATATATATATATATAGCTGGGTACTGCCTCTGAGAGAGAGAGAGAGAGAGAGAGAGAGAGAGGATAACTGGGTACTGCCTCTGAGACAGAGAGAGAGAGAGAGATCAGATACTGACTCTAAGAGAGAGAGTGAACCGGGCACCGGATTCGAGAGAGTGAAATGAGCACTGCTTCTGAGAGAGAGAGAACTAGGCACAGCCTCTGAGAGAAGGAGAACTGGGCATCTCCTCTGAGAGAGAGAGAGAACCGGGCACCTTATTAAAGAGAGTGAAATGGGCACTGCTTCTGAGAGAGAGAGAACTAGGAACAGCCTCTGAGAAAAAGAGAACTGGGCAACGTCTTTTAGAGATAGAACAGGGCACGCAATGAAAGATGAGAGAGAAAGAGAGAGAGAAAGAGAGAGAGGACTGGAAGCCTACCCTCCAAAAGATGCCTCCATGAGAAATGGAGACTCTACACCTCACTTCAGCCACGACATTTATGCTCCGAGGATAACTTCATCTTTCTTTTTGAAGAAGCAACAGAAGTCGATTTAATGTGGACATTTTGATTTGCAGAATTTATTTGACGGAAATATTAAAAACAACAAAGAACAATTTGCTGGGAAATACGATACAGAGAGTAAATGCATATTTTGAATCATATCTTAATAAAAAATATTGACAAGCATTACATATGCTGTAGTGTATCCCATGTATCTTTCAGAACGGACAAAAAATATCAATCAGTGTAAGAAATATTTGGTAATGGAATGTATAGAATATTGCATTGTAATGATGATCTGTTCAGAAATGTTAGACATTATAGTGAAGGAAAGCAAAAATAAAGGACTCAGCTTTAATAGCAAAAAGACAGAAGTTATGGTAGCAACAAAGAAAAAGACGTCACCACAATGGACAATAAAGACAAGTGGAACAATATTAAAACAGGTAAATGAATTTAAATATCTGGGAACATTGTTAACCTCAGATGGTAGATGTACAACAGAGGGGAGATGCAGAATGGCTCAGGCAAAAGCAACTTTCCAAAAAAATGAGGAACATACTGTGCAATACATTTTTGACAATAGAAACAAGAAAAAGAATTCGTAAATGTTATGTAGAGCCATACTTAACATATGGATGTGAATCATGGATAATAGGATAACAGATTAGACCCAAGACTGTAAAAATGTGGTTTTACAGAGGAATATTGAGAATACCATGGACAGCTAAGAAGAGTAATGAAAACGTTCTGAAAGAGCCCAAAGCAAAAAAGAGAGCTAATTTCCAATATTATGTAGAAACAATCATCATTTGTTTGGCCATGTAATGAGAAGAGAACAACTGGAATATATTGTAACAACTTGGAAAGTTGAGGGATGAAGAGACAGTGGAAAGCAAAAAGAAAGTATACCCGACAGCTTAAGAGAATGGCTAGGCAGAAGGTCAACAACAGACATAATAAATAACTGTCGAGATCTAAAGTTGTGAAGAGACATGATCACCTGCGTCAGCAGACCCGGTACTTGATAATGATGATGATGATGATCTGTTCATTACTTTTGCCGTGACTCCACACAACACTTTGTCATTAAAACTGCATTTCATCGTTTACCTTTTGAAATGCATTTTGTTTCTAAGTACTTAGCTGCATTTTACTTTTAAGTGTTAAATGTATTTTTTTACATCACTCAATTTGAACTACATCCTGGCATTTTACGCAATTTAAATTTAATTCTGAAATTTCGCAACTCAAATTTCACTCTGACAGTGTAAAAAAAATCCATTTTACTCTGATATTGCCAAAATCAAAATATTGGTAAACATCAAATAATGCAAATGACACCTTATCACATCAACAATGCTCATTACATTTATCATGAACCTTTTCCAGTTAACCCGATTTATTATTAACTCGCTGATCTGACATAGACAAGTGAGCTGTTGTATTCTCTTCGTCTTGTTACATAATGTCAGCATATGACTACAATAATAATATAATGACATCCTCTCTAACTCAAATCTATGTCTTGTTTGAAATAGTATTTTAATGAATCGGTATAGGATTGCCAGTGTCATTCCTGGACACTAAGTTCTAGCTTTAACAATCAAGAAGATAAAAACCTAAAAGGTGAAATGTTTAGACCTGCGATAGGAGTAAGCCCGATGGACAAAACATGAAGAAACAACAAAGTATGGCCACGTGATAAGACAACTATTTAAAAACCCACGCAGCTATCAATAGTCATTATGATAGCAATAGACCGAGAGGGGAAAAAGAGAGACGATATAAAGAGAAACATAAGGCAATGTGACAGCAGAGATCATCAGGCAAAGAACAAGATAGAGACGACATACTACGAGTTCCGTGACGAATAAGAAGAAAAGTGAGAAGAGTTATCAGCCTTTATAATGATTGTAATCTTCACGCTTGATATGACGTCAAGAAACAAGTTTCTTGAAGCTAAACGCTTCTCAAAAACTTCGTGTTTATAGACTCAGCAAATTAAATAACATTCGGATGATGCTTGTTAAATTACAATGACGATATTGCAATCAAATTGTTAGAAAAAGTGCATTTTAAAATGAATGATTGGGTTGATTCTCCAGAAGTTAATTAATGAGGATATTCACACATTTGTTGTCCATAGTTATTGAGAAACAATTTACTATAATACCATGATAACAATTCATCTTATTAAATAAATAAAACAGAGTTTGCTGCACGTGGAGGCATGCAGCATCAAATTCAGTAATAATAAGTTGTCATTAATTTATCAAAAATAAAATCAACATATTTATCTATACTATACTATGGATAGATATAAGAATGGTGTGGGTCCAAAACTGGGTGCTAATTTGGATGACCTGAGCCTGGTGTTTTCCTACATGACATCACAAGTCCAGTGGCTGTTTTGTAGTTTTGTGATCGTGGAAAATAAGACAAGTTTAGGAGGTAATTTGGATTGCTTTCAAGACAATATCAGCAAATCTGAAACGGATGAACTAACTCTGTTTTCCTGTACCTATAGCAGCTCTGACCAAATGGGAAACATCAAGTCAGAAGAAAAAAGGACAACATCGAGAAACACTGAAAAGAACTCTAACAAAAGAGGTAAGTTTGCCAGGCACAGATCCACTCTTTACAATCGATAGAACAGCTTACCTAAGAATAGAGCCAATTGGTGGGAGACTACGAGACCTATGTGCCTGTTAACAGTATTGGAAGAATCAAGAAGAATATCAGCTTTGGCGCGAGGCTGTATGGAACGTATTTACTTCCATGGGTATTCTCTCTAAACAATATTCGCTTCATTCTGTAAAGTCAGAGTTAGTGACAAAACAAAGTAGTTGCAATATTCTACGTAGACTACATGTCTCAAGCAAGAATGGAAAGTTAAAACCTTGTCCACGAACAGGGTGACATTTTCCCAAATTCTCGTGGACACGGAAATCGTCAGTTAATAAAAATACCATTTTTAAAAAAATGCTGCAGCAAATTCATAGTCATAAGGAGTTAATAAGATTCATAAATTATAGGCCGGCAATGTCACGAGAGTACATCTCTTGGGGAGATTCTTGAGCTAATACAAGTAAATACACTTAATAGTTCTAACGGTTGTCTTAACTTGGGCTAAACAATAATAAATTATAATCTCAGCCCCGTTTTTTGGTCTCTTATAAAAAGAACCTTCCAAATGGAGAATCATCATCATCAATTGCCATACCAGTTGGCGTAGGCAATCATGTCCTTTCACAATCTTTTATCTACAGTGCATCGTAATAATTCTGTTGTTGACTGTTTTCCATGCCATGACGCCTAGCTGTCTAGTATCTTCTCTCTTTGTCGTCCGCGATCTCTCTTTACTTGTATTTTGCAAGTTGTAGCTAATAATTCCAACTTTCCGCTTTTCATGACGTGCTCGAAAAATGTTGATTATTTCTTTCTGATGTTTTTAGGAGCGTTCTTTATCTGTTGGCTTCTTTGAGAATGTCCTCATTGATAGTTTTCGCTTTCCAGGGAACTTTCAATATTCCTCTGAGAAATCCCATCGCTGTTGCCTCTGATCGTCTTTTCATTTGTTTGTCTACTGTCCATGATTTTCTTCCATATTTCAGAAATGGAGAATAGAGAACAAAAAGACAGCCCAATACGTATCAAGGGGTGCGTTAGAGTACGGATGAATCGTGTTCTTGAATATAGAACCATCATCGCTGTCTTCGCAAAGTATACATTAGCGTTTCAATCACATGTCTTATTGCAGAGACACATTTCAGCATGGAGCACGAACTCCGTAGCATCGATGAGGGCCTTAGACACAATTTCTAAAAGCTCGTTAGTATCATGTTTTTAAAATTAGCTCTCTGTTGCTATTTTAGGCTTTAAACGGAGAATGTACTTTTTCTTTCGAGTTCATCTTGATACGAGTCATTCTCTTAATCATTTGTTTCACAGGACTAGTCAACTTACCAACTCAATAGGTCAAGGGCTACCGGAAAAGAAAACACTACCGCTGCACGTGGAATAGGAACGGGAAACGTCTGAACTTGAGGCGAGCATATCAACGTGGAAGATAGGGGAACCCATTTTTTAAACTCTATTTCCGCATACTGCCCTGCCGCAGTTATCTTGTCTTTCTAGAGAACTCAAAACTTTGCATTGAGAGTAACAACGTTTTCTGTTCTGTTATTGATTCCAACTTCCTTCCGCGATGTATCTTTCACTTTTAAATTCGTTTTCACCTTTTACTTCATCGGTTATGCTGTTTATTATCTTTGTAATTCTATATTGTATTCATTCATTCATTCATTGCGTGCCGTCTCCACGTCTAAGGTTGGCTATCATGGAGCGCCATCCCGCTCTGTCTCTTACTGTGATGGTGCAGATTGTTATAGGCTGACTTGTCGTTCTTTTCATGTTACTCGTCCACGTAGTGTATAAGAAATTCTAAAAATTGGCAATCGTCGCTAATTAGTGTATACAAGAGCTATGTGTATACAAGAGCTATGTGTATACAAGAGCTATGTGTATACAAGAGCTATGTGTATACAAGAGCTATGTGTATACAAGAGCTATGTGAACAATTGAAGACTTCCCACAATATCAATACGCTTTTACCTTCATCTATTTCAGTTACTTCTCGCACTGAGGGGGGAATGCTCGTTTTGTAGCGCATCTCATGACCCGTGCCCATGGCAATATCTGCTATTTAATTCATCCATAGACTTTAACGTCTACTCTTTTCTTCTGTTTCTGTTCCATCTGAGTGTTCACTCTCTCTTGATATGGCGGCCTCGGTAGCCGAGTTGGGAAAACCAACCGACTGGACTACCGATGTTCGGACAACCCGTGTTCGATTCCCGCTGGGAGCAGTGTGAGTTGTACTTGTGGTTGGAACTAAAAATACCCCCACGGTTGACCCAGCCGTTGGCAGAAATGGGTACCAGGGTATTACCCTGGGAAGGATGAGGAATGTCGCCTCGCATCTGAGTTTCGATGCTTGAGGCGACACTATACAGAAATCTCCGAACATTTCTGGATAGGCGGCCGAGCACATATGGGTGTAAACTCGCGTGCTAAGATGCCGGTTCAAGTCTCGTACTTTACCTTTACCTTATATTTGATAATTTGTTTCTTTAAATAATCCAGCAATGGCCTAACAACGCCTTTTCTGAGATTGCAATTTCTTAATCAGTTTCTTCTTGTCGTTTTTAACTCTTTTTGTACGTTTCGACGCACTGTACGTCATGTCGATTTCTGTCATGTACGTTTAGCCACAGAGTCTCACTCTCTCTTGTATTATCTTAGTAGTGGTGGAATATAATTTCTTATTCAAATTTTCTAAAAATTCATATGTAGTTTGTTATGTATTAGATAAATATAAACATGTACATTGATATTTAAAACAATAAAAAATTGTGTCTCTAAAATCTCTTCCGTTGCATTGATAACAACCTTCGTACTGAAATAGTTAACTACAAAAACATTTCTTTCCCTCCCAAATCAGAAAGACGTCGAAAGTTGCAGCAATTACAACAAATAAGTATGCCCTTTGTCATTGGTGCTTTTATGTTTGATAAAGCTCGACAGTGGGCAGACCTTATGAGTTGATTGAACCGTAGACTCTACGGCTCAACTCTACCAACGGTTGGAAAAGTTTATAAATAAATTATATATTTTTTAATTCCTTTTTTGGTTTATATATTATAAAAGTCAATAACAAATGTTAGACATTATGAAGAAGGTGACAACGAATTAAAGCTGAATTGTTAATGTCAGTATATTTAAATCAAAACAATAATTACGATTCAACTATTGTTTTTAATTAACTGGATACCGGATTTTCTATTCAGAATTAGAAAGACGGCTTTGTGTAATACTGACCACATTGTATAAAATGTGCAACAAAAGGTTGTGGCAGGATTCTTTTATTTTATTTCAATTATCATGCATAAATATCCTTTATCAGGGGAGATAGAGAGAGAGTGGGGAGATAGGACGAGAGAGAGAAAGAGAGAGGAAAGCAAGAACAACAAAATAAAAAAAAAACAGAGTAAAGAAAAGATTAAAAAGCTAACATTTAAGACAAGTCTAAAACGCCGAAAGAGGAAAAAAGAATAGAAAGAAAATTGTAATCTCTTTAGATTAATTTAAGTACCAGAATAATTAACAAGGTCTACTTTTATAGTGAGTGCTTTCCCCCTAATTATTTGGCGTGTCTATCAAATCAATGAGCTCTTTAGTCGTTGAAACCCCGTGGGATTTCAGAATCACGTCAGCCGCATCCAGCCCAGTTAATAAAGCTCCATGGAACGTCGATATAAATCCTTTGGCATATGCCTCTCCAGCAAATAGAAGCTTTGGGTCCTGAAGAGATCAATACAGAGCATAGGTCACTAAACAGTTGATAAGCTTAAGGTATTAATACAATTTACGTGAGAGTGTTTCGTTAGGAATGCTTAAAGTGGGATATATAATTTCTGGTTGTGTGATGGTAGAGATGAAGGTAGTCATATAGCAAGTGTCACTGGGTAATATTAGTGACGTTATTGTACTAAGCCTCAGTCTCATGAGGCGGGGTGGCCAGTTCGTTGCTTTTCTTTTCCAGAGTTATTTCCAGTACTCATTTAAAGAGGCTGGGTGGACCACGAGAGCTTTGTAGGTCGGAAAAAAAATTGTGTGGCATGTAAACCTGGATCTTCAAGTCGAGAGGCGAGGGCATTAACTACAACACTATTGGGCTGTCTTTGGCTGCGTGGGAGGTATGAATGTGATAGTAACCAATCTGCTTCTACGAGGAGATGGCGCTGGCGTAAGGGCGCTAAATTTACTTGATGCGAGTTTCAAAAAATACAAAGAAAAAAAATGGGATAGTTACAAGTTTAAGTTGATAGATTACGACACAAAGTGATCCGACGATACAGCCTAAAAATATGCCTTCTTATGTTATAGATAGTACATACAAACAGATTATATAGAGACAAAAAGTGTGAAGCTGAAATACGATAAATATCGATAATAAGTTTACAATTCATCTTGAGAGCAGATATAAAGGCAAAACTTTACCATTTATTATTAGAGCCAGTTTAAGGGTAGAGTTTTACCATTTGTCTCTAGGGATGATATAAGAACAAAAATTTACCATTTATTATTACAGCCAGTTTAAGGTTAGAATTTTACCATTTGTCTCTAGGGATGATATAAGAACAAAACTTTACCATTTATTATTAGAGCCGGTTTAAGGGTAGAATTTTACCATTTTTCTGTAGGGATTTACCATTTATCACTTTACTATTTATCTATAAAATTTTATCTACGAATTTTTATTCAATAAAAGAAAATAGTGACAGATCGCTTCCATTTATCTTTGAAACTTTGATTCTGATAAACGATATATGACAGTTTTCAGTTACAGTATTGTCAATATTAACGTTATCAGTAATAAACTTCACTATACAGTACGTACTATATATACACAGTACAGTGTTCATCATTTTAAATTGAAAAAAAAAATGTATATTTTTATTTTACGACAACAATCTACTCAATGACAATGTTACCTCATTAGACGGCAATGGAACTCCGAAATAATCACTGTCCTCCTCACGAGCACCACAGTTGAGGTAACTGTAGGTTCCTCGAGTGTACGGGTTTGTGAGCCACTTCGTTCTGTTATAGGACACAACCAAATAACATTAATTGAGTAAAAAGCATACGGTGTTTATGGAATATGTTCTGTTATAGGACACAACCAAATAACATTAATTGAGTAAAAAGCATACGGTGTTTTATGGAATCTGGTGTTAGTGTTTGTATTATTTTTCAATCACCATCAGCACATTTTTTATTGCTGGCGTGGTCAGTATCACCCCAGGCAGCTTTACTTCACTGAAAAAAATCTCAGCTACCAACATAAGAGGTTGGATGAGCGTCGAATCATGTGCCGGTTCGAAAACAAATGTGACCCATGTGGTTCATCTTAACAGTTCAGGAACTAACCTCTCAGCCACACCGTTGCTTCTTCCTCTTCTTTTCTCTTTTCACTGATACCTAAAAGGTGTCGTGGTTTATATCATTTGTCGTTCTTGAGCTGCTCGAACTGTCTGAATTAGTGACTTTCCTTTGTTGTTACATGTCTCTGTCACTGTATCTATCCATCTTCTTCTGGATCTACATCCTGGTCTTTTTCCATGCATTCTCGAGAAGAACGCCCATGATGGTGATTGGTAAGGATTCATTCTGACCAGGTGGCCAAACCATTTAAGTTGTTGTTGTTCTATATATTCTTGGCAGGGTTTTGTTCCTACCATTTTTCGAATGTTTTCATTTGGTATTCGATTTGTATTCCGTATCGATGGGAGTCAAATTTAAGTTATAAGTGAATTTCAATGCCCGTAGAAAAAAGGAAATTCAAGCGTTCTTGTGCTATTTCAAATGGATTTATTTGTGATTTATTCTTATAGTTTGAGCGAATAAGTTCATTGTGCTATTACGATATTACGATCACGAACCGTTGCTTGCAGGGGCGAAAACCAAGTATGTTTCAGTGAAGTCTTAAAAAGAACAAAGCTTTGTCCAGGGGGAATTGGGCACACGTGAAAGTAGAAACCACTGCTGCCTAGCGCATGCCGTCGAGAGATGGAATAGGAGAACACTGACATGAACCACGGGCAGGTTGAGCCCAACAGCCCTTATACGGCATCCAGATTGGAGGAGGAATGTGACAACCATAGAACAGGATTACAGTGGGAAAATCAAAACAAGCAAGCATATACAAGTTCTGACCATATGACTAGTTCGTCCTGTGTCATGATGTTGTTCCTACCCCTCCATCATTCTACAGAACAACGAAGAAGATTTAAAAGAAAAAAAACGATAATGTAACATGAAGAATAATTTGACTTTATATGTCAACATAATAAATCCATATCATTTGACACAAACAAAAACTAGCAGCCTAGACAAGCCTAAAACCATCCAATATTGTTGGTAACGCTATACAAGAAACCGAGAGGGACGTCAACAAAGAAGAATGAATAGCTATTGCAGAAGTAAGCAAGAGCTCTTAAAATTACAACAGACAAATTGCAAAACGAATATATCAATCTGCGTACTTTTGTATTTTTACTTTGCGGATCTACCCGTTGGACTACGGGAAGGCAAATATTATAAGAATTACTATCCCCACCCCTTATAGCGCAGGAGGACTGGCTGTTTTATAGGTAAGTCGTCGCTTTAAACAGTAAGGTCCTGAGTTCGAATCCTGCCATAGGCAGTTGAAATTTTTTTACCTTCGAGTCCGTGGATAATCTTCATTCTAATGTTGTGCTACCAATGCCAGACCTGAACGCTGGACTCAAAAACAATAGCGTAAAAACACTGCAGTAATTAAATGTGTTATACGCACTGACAGGAATCAGCAAAAAGAGATGGAATAAGAAATAAAGAACTGGGATGAAAAAATACATAGGAATAAATCCCCCATAAGAATACATGAAAAAATAATCGATACAATGATATGACCACATGATAGGACAGAAAGATCAAAGCAGAAGACAACGAGCCTTCAACCAACAGTGCGTGAACTCCAGACCCAGGGTCCAGTGTTTGACTGAGAAAAAGATGAATTGATGAAATATTAGAAACACTCGGAAACATAACAGCAGGAGAAGCAAACAGAAAGGCACAAGACAGCAAAATATAACCTTGATGCTAACGGCAAATCAGGAAAGAAAGAAATAACAATCAATGATTTGTTTTCTTCTGTGACTTCACCCTCTCCTGTTCTCTGGGTAGTGAGATCCAATGTCTGGCGGCGAAAAACAGGAATCTCAAGTGCGCTCAGCGCGCGTTAAAGATATCTTGCCACTTATAAGTCAAAACGAGTAAGTTAAAATAGCCGCTGCCAGGGCAAAATCGGTAAGTAAATCGACCCACACCGAAAACTGATGTGCTGGGCCGAAAGGCGTCAATCTCGCTCCTTGCCGTAAATTAGCGACACACACCTCACCCAAAAACGTAACGAATGAAGGCAGAAGAAAAAATAAAAAATTACTAAACATTCGGAGAGTGAATTGTCAAAGATAAGAAGTCAAGAAGATTTGGCAGAATGAAGGAGCAATGTGTTTCTTTCTGAACCGCCAAAATGCACGAGGTCACGTTTCTACCAGAACACGTGACCTTTTTAATGTGTCTCCTAAAAATCTTCCAGAAAACTTGAACTTATCAATATGTTTCTACCAGCAATCTTCCACGATAACTGAACTCATCAATTTGCTTCTACCAGCAATCTTCCAAGATATCTGAACTAATCAATATGCTGCTACCGGAAATCTTCCAAGATAATTAAACTCATCAATACATGTCTACAAGAAAACCTTCCAGAATGATTGAACTCAATAGTTTTCTACCATAAAACCTTCCAGAATGATTGAACTCAATAGTTTTCTACCACAAAACCTTCCAGAATGATTGAACTCAATAGTTTTCTACCACAAAACCTTCCAGAATGATTGAACTCAGTTTTCTACCACAAAACCTTCCAGAATGATTGAACTCAAATGTTTTCTTCCACAAAACCTTCCAGAATGATTGAACTCAATAGTTTTCTACCACAAAACCTTCCAGAATGATTGAACTCAATAGTTTTCTACCACAAAACCTACCATAATAAAGAACCCGTCAAAACGGTTTCTCTTCTTTCATTTTCTTTAATCTGCTCTCCCCCCCCCCCCCAATTAATAAGAAAGATTCGTTTCAGTAAAGCTGAATTTACTTTTCACTTAGTAAACTTTTACTTATAACTTTATATTTTCTTGGAATGCAGTAACTTGTACTATTCTCATGCAAATTTATCAGTAAAATATAACATTTAGTTGTTTTTTTTAGTTGTAAACGCAGGGTTTTTTCCCTTACACTCCACTCACTGGAGCATATAATAAGTACTTTCCTAACACTAGCGATGCTCGTGACTTTCAAGAGAACGTTAAGGCTTTCACAAGTCCCGTCTGTGACTGAACTGTGGATTTAGAATATCACTGGTAATCCCTAAGTGCCGGCTGTTGGCAACATCGGAAATTGGTCTGGCTGTTTATTAGTGGAACGGATCATCCCAGGACGAGAGCTGCTGCCACGGACATGTTTACGGTACTAAGAAGTTAGTACTTTCTGGAAATTTCATCAATAACGGAAGTTATAAAGGGCGGAATAATTAAGCTAACATTGAGTTAGTGCTGGAAAGTAGATTAGAGTAATCAATAAAAAAAAATATTAGTCGAATGTAATGAGAACAAGATGACGTCAAAAAAGGAAAAAAGTGTATATGTGTCTCTCTTTGTGTGTATATGTGTATCACTGTGAGTCTCTTTGTGTGTGTGTGTGTATAGAGAGAGAGAGAGAGAGCTTCATACAATGTTTCTTTTAAATGAAGAAGCATAAAATAGAAAGTTATTATTGAGTTCTTGTTCAGTGCTATTTTATTTACTCAATGTGTAATACAGTTACAGAGAGTTTGGTGTCGTGGCAGGGTAACAGTTAACAACAGAATTGACAGTCCGGTCTGTTTCTCCATGAAATGTAAAACTAAAATTATAACCTTCATTTTCTCCGATTTGCCTCTAAGACTCTTTACTTTCCACAAATTTCACACATTCAGGCTTGTCTATGAAATGTAAAACTAAAATTATAACCTTCACTTTCTCCGATTTGCTCTAAGACTCTTTACTTTCCACAAATTTCACACATTCAGGCTTGTCTATGAAATGTTAAACTAAAATCATTACTTTCCACACTATTCACTTTCTCCGCATTGTCCCTGAACTCTTACTTTCCACAACTTTCATTCACCCCGTCCTATTAGTGAAATGTAATTTTAAAATCTTACTTTCCACAACTTTCATTCACCCCGTCCTATTAGTGAAATGTAATTTTAAAATCTTACTTTCCACCTATGTCAATCTCGATCAGTTTGGCTATAACATTCAGACACACTAGAAAAAATCTATGTTACATCATTTAGACAATTTATTTCCCACAGTTGTTTATCAAAGATGTTTTAGTTGTCTTACTTATTTGCGCATTTCAAGTACATAACCCGTGCATGACTGACTATTCTACAGACACGTTCCAGGCGGGGAATTTGGCGGTCTAAAGGTAAGACGTTGGCCTCTGGACAGTGAGGTCCAGGGTTCTGCTGCAGGGAATTTTTTTCCGTGGCTATGACCTACCTACTCTCTCGCACGTTAAAAAAACCTAGGCATTTTAAAGTTGAAAATAGCAGGCTAAAAATGGTCGCTGGGCAAAAATTGTTAAGTAAATCTACTCAAACATGCCAAAGACGGATGTGTCGGGCCGAAAGGAGCAGATATCTCGGCTATGTAAACTAGCGACACAACGCAAACACGCCCATTTAACGGATGAACGGTAAGAAAAGAAGAAGAAAACATTCCAGTCGGATCGTGGAAGATGTGCCGTAACGGTGACACAAATTGAAACCACTCTCATGACTTATCTGCTTTAAAGAATCACCAGAATGGATAAACTCAAGAGCATCTTTACCTATATATGAAATAATTTTTTTTTTTTTTTCAAGGAAAAACAGGGTATGGTTATAGCATTATGTAGACGAGAACAAAACTGAAGTAAAACATTGCAGCCCACCAGCTTGACAGCAGTTTTGCTTTGTATTTTTATACCTTTACCCCTTCACTTATAAGTGCCGAGAAATGTAAAAAAAAGTAAGTAAGTAAAGTGCCCCTTCACGCCAAGTGGCGTATAGGGAATATGGTGTTAGTGACCATACATTTTACAGACCTTCGACACATGATTTTTGGGGTAACGTGGCCGGTATTACGCATGTGCCGCTTTACTTTCCCAGAAAAAAAATCATGTACCCATTTTAGGTTGTGTGTGGTTGAACCCGGAAGTCGTCGGTTGGGATCGAACCCTACCTCTTATCCTTTATGGTCCAGTTCACTAACCATTGACGAGAAATGTAAAAGTACAAGTAAAAAGTAAAGAACCCCCTCACGCCAAGTGGCATATAAGGAATATGGTGTTGGTGACCATAATTTTTTTATAAACCTTCGGCACATGATTTTTTTGTAATATTGTCGTTATTACTCCCATGCTTTTTTTTGGGTACCGTGTCGGTATTACTCCCATGCTTTTTTTGGGTACCGTGTCGATATTACTCCCATGCTTTTTTTTGGGTACCGTGTCGGTATTACTCCCATGCTTTTTTTTTGGGTACCGTGTCGGTATTACTCCCATGCTTTTTTTTTGGGGGCACCGTGTCGGTATTACTCCCATGCTTTTTTTTGGGGTACCGTGTCGGTATTACTCCCATGCTTTTTTTTTGGGTACCGTGTCGGTATTACTCCCATGCTTTTTTTTTTGGGTACCGTGTCGGTATTACTCCCATGCTTTATTTTGGGGGTACCGTGTCGGTATTACTCCCATGCTTTTTTTGGGGGTACCGTGTCGGTATTACTCCCATGCTTTTTTTTTGGGGTACCGTGTCGGTATTACTCCCATGCTTTTTTTGGGGGGTACCGTGTGGGTATTACTCCCATGCTTTTTTTTTGGGGTACCGTGTCGGTATTACTCCCATGCTTTTTTTTGGGTACCGTGTCGGTATTACTCCCATGCTTTTTTTTTGGGTACCGTGTCGGTATTACTCCCATGCTTTTTTTTTTGGGGTACCGTGTCGGTATTACTCCCATGCTTTTTTTTGGGTACAGTGTCGGTATTACTTTCCCAGAAAAAATCTAGTACCCATTTAAGGCTGGGTGAACCCGGAAGCCCTCGATCAGATATAACCTTACCTCTTATCCTTTGTAGTCCAGTTCACTATCCACGTAGCTATAGCAGCTACATGCGAAATGTGTAGGGCTATATCTAAAATGCCATTTAAAGATTAAACGAGGCGACTGCTCTGCTACCTATGCTGACCTGAGACTGAGGTACACATAAATCAGCCGGCAATCAATAACACTTACCTGTATATCTCTACAGGCTCAGGTATATTTTCATATTCTGTCAGAAACTTTGAGAGTATCTCGTGGCATACAGACTTCACTTCATCATCATCCAGGTGTTCTACAATTTCAACCTAAGAAATTTTCAGCCAAGGTGGAATGAGATTGTATACATGACAAGGAAGTAAACAATGGATACGCGGAAATAAAAATAATAAAGCATATATGAAGACGTATAGGATATAAACATGAACATGGTACAATAGCGGATGCAACGAATATAAGATACAAATGAATATATACATATTCTTAAGAACTGATATATTAAGAAAGAGTAAGTTCCTATACTTGAAAACAGAATAAGAAAAAATAGCGTACGAATAGATAAGAATTGATGCAATGAAGGATGTAATATCGGATACAAAAAAGGTTGGAGAAGTATAAACGCAAACAATAATATAGATAGGTAGCTTGAAAGTAAACAAAAATATATTTTAAAAAACACATATACAGACATAATTAAACATGTCGCTATGTTCGTAGTCTTATGCTCAATGCGCATGCACAAACACAGCGGTCTCATCATGTTTAATATTTCACATTTTATGGAAAACAGATTGATTCAACTTAATGTAGTGTATTCGGCCAAACAGAACAAAGCTAAAACAGTGCAGAATGTTTTTTAAGAGAATTTAAAAAGGTGCTCGTTAAGTGAAATGTCAAGTGTAATTTCAAAGAAACGTCTAAATAATCCAGCCTTATTTAAACATCTCAAGTGTCTTCAATAGAAGATACAATTAAAAGTTATTCCAAACAAATGTCTTTCATGGATATTAAAGCTCAGTTATAGAATAACTGATGAAATATCATAATAGCTCAAATTTAAAAACAATGTAAATAGTAAAATGTATTTTTTTTTAAAGCCCGTAATTAAAAATAATAAACAACTAATATGATCTACCCAGCAATCGAATACATAAAGAAACAACAGATAAATTGGTTCGGCCACATAACAAGACAGAAAGAACTAACAATGACTCAAAGAGCCATAAACAAACGCTACGAAAACGCCAGATTAAGAGGAAGACCGAGAAAGAGATGGATAAATTGAATATTAGAGTCACTAGGAGAGATAACACCAGAATGGGCCAACAGAAGAGCTAAGAATCGCAGATTGCATCTCCCCTCGACGCCAAAGGCTATGGATAAAGGATAGAAGAGGAAGGATAAGAATATGATCTACACAAGTTCAAATAAATTCAGGAATTCTCAAACTAATGAAAAATCTTTAATAAAAGTTAGCAATCAACGTTATACAAAATGAAACATGAAAATAGCAACAACAAAGAATAGAATGTTCCAGCTTTACGCATCGGACTTGAATACTAAAAAGTACGTTTTGACTGTAAAAAATCTTCAACGAGGATCTAACACATACAAAACAGATTCATCATCATCATTGAGGATAGAACACATACAAAACAGATTCATCATCATCATTGAGGATAGAACACATACAAAACAGATTCATCATTATCATTGAGGGTCGAACACATACAAAACAGATTCATCATCATCATTGAGGATAGAACACATACACAACAGATTCATCATCATCATTGAGGATAGGACACATACAAAACAGATTCATCATTATCATTGAGGATCGAACACATACAAAACAGATTCATCATTATTATTGAGGATAGAACACATACAAAACAGATTCATCATCATCATTGAGGATAGAACACATACAAAACAGATTCATCATTATCATTGTGGATAGAACACATACAAAACAGATTCATCATTACCATTGAGGATAGAACACATACAAAACAGATTCATCATCATCATTGAGGATCGAACACATACAAAACAGATTCATCATTATCATTGAGGATCGAACACATACAAAACAGATTCATCATTATTATTGAGGATAGAACACATACAAAACAGATTCATCATCATCATTGAGGATCGAACACATACAAAACAAATTCATCATTATCATTGTGGATAGAACACATACAAAACATATTCATCATTATCATTGAGGATAGAACACATACAAAACAGATTCATCATCATTGAGGATAGAACACATACAAAACAGATGCATCATCATTGAGGATAGAACACATACAAAACAGATTCATCATTATTGAGGATAGAACACATACAAAACAGATTCATCATTATCATTGAGGATAGAACACATACACAACAGATTCATCATTATCATTGATGATAGAACACATGCAAAACAGATTCATCATTATTGAGGATAGAACACATACAAAACAGATTCATCATTATCATTGAGGATCGAACACATACACAACAGATTCATCATTATCATTGAGGATAGAACACATACAAAACAGATTCATCAACATCATTGAAGATCGAACACATACAAAACAGATTCATCATCATCATTGAGGATAGAACACATACAAAACAGATTCATCATTATCATTGTGGATAGAACACATACAAAACAGATTCATCATTATCATTGAGGATAGAACACATACAAAACAGATTCATCATCATCATTGAGGATCGAACACATACAAAACAGATTCATCATTATCATTGAGGATCGAACACATACAAAACAGATTCATCATTATTATTGAGGATAGAACACATACAAAACAGATTCATCATCATCATTGAGGATAGAACACATACAAACAAATTCATCATTATCATTGTGGATAGAACACATACAAAACATATTCATCATTATCATTGAGGATAGAACACATACAAAACAGATTCATCATTATTGAGGATAGAACACATACAAAACAGATTCATCATTATCATTGAGGATAGAACACATACACAACAGATTCATCATTATCATTGAGGATAGAACACATACAAAACAGATTCATCATTATTGAGAATAGAACACATACAAAACAGATTCATCATTATCATTGAGGATAGAACACATACACAACAGATTCATCATTATCATTGAGGATAGAACACATACAAAACATATTCATCATTATTGAGAATAGAACACATACAAAACAGATTCATCATTATCATTGAGGATAGAACACATACACAACAGATTCATCATTATCATTGAGGATAGAACACATACAAAACAGATTCATCAACATCATTGAGGATCGAACACATACAAAACAGATTCATCATCATCATTGAGGATCGAACACATACAAAACAGATTCATCATCATCATTGAGGATCGAACACATACAAAACAGATTCATCATTTTCATTGAGGATAGAACACATACACAACAGATTCATCATTATCATTGAGGATAGAACACATACAAAACAGATTCATCATCATCATTGAGGATAGAACACATACAAAACAGATTCATCATTATCATTGAGGATAGAACACATACAAAACAGATTTATTATCATCTTTGAGGATCGAACACATACAAAACAGGTTTATTATCATCTTTGAGGATCGAACACATACAAAACAGATTCATCATTATCATTGAGGATAGAACACATACAAAACAGATTCATCATCATCATTGAGGATAGAACACATACAAAACAGATTCATCGTTATCATTGAGGATAGAACACATACAAAACAGATTCATCATTATCATTGAGGATAGAACACATACAAAACAGATTTATTATCATCTTTGAGGATAGAACACATACAAAACAGATTCATCATCATCATTGAGGATTAAACACATACAAAACAGATTCATCATCATCATTGAGGATAGAACACATACACAACAGATTCATCATTATCATTGAGGATAGAACACATACAAAACAGATTCATCATTATTGAGGATAGAACACATACAAAACAGATTCATCATTATCATTGAGGAAAGAACACATACACAACAGATTCATCATTATCATTGAGGATAGAACACATACAAAACAGATTCATCAACATCATTGAGGATCGAACACATACAAAACAGATTCATCATCATCATTGAGGATCGAACACATACAAAACAGATTCATCATCATCATTGAGGATAGAACACATATAAAACAGATTCATCATTACCATTGAGGATAGAACACATACAAAACAGATTCATCATCATCATTGAGGATCGAACACATACAAAACAGATTCATCATTATCATTGAGGATCGAACACATACAAAACAGATTCATCATTATTATTGAGGATAGAACACATACAAAACAGATTCATCATCATCATTGAGGATAGAACACATACAAAACAAATTCATCATTATCATTGTGGATAGAACACATACAAAACATATTCATCATTATCATTGAGGATAGAACACATACAAAACAGATTCATCATCATTGAGGATAGAACACATACAAAACAGATGCATCATCATTGAGGATAGAACACATACAAAACAGATTCATCATTATTGAGGATAGAACACATACAAAACAGATTCATCATTATCATTGAGGATCGAACACATACACAACAGATTCATCATTATCATTGAGGATAGAACACATACAAAACAGATTCATCAACATCATTGAAGATCGAACACATACAAAACAGATTCATCATCATCATTGAGGATAGAACACATACAAAACAGATTCATCATTATCATTGTGGATAGAACACATACAAAACAGATTCATCATTATCATTGAGGATCGAACACATACACAACAGATTCATCATTATCATTGAGGATAGAACACATACAAAACAGATTCATCAACATCATTGAAGATCGAACACATACAAAACAGATTCATCATCATCATTGAGGATAGAACACATACAAAACAGATTCATCATTATCATTGTGGATAGAACACATACAAAACAGATTCATCATTATCATTGAGGATAGAACACATACAAAACAGATTCATCATCATCATTGAGGATCGAACACATACAAAACAGATTCATCATTATCATTGAGGATCGAACACATACAAAACAGATTCAACATTATTATTGAGGATAGAACACATACAAAACAGATTCATCATCATCATTGAGGATAGAACACATACAAAACAAATTCATCATTATCATTGTGGATAGAACACATACAAAACATATTCATCATTATCATTGAGGATAGAACACATACAAAACAGATTCATCATCATTGAGGATAGAACACATACAAAACAGATGCATCATCATTGAGGATACAACACATACAAAACAGATTCATCATTATTGAGGATAGAACACATACAAAACAGATTCATCATTATCATTGAGGATAGAACACATACACAACAGATTCCTCATTATCATTGAGGATAGAACACATACAAAACAGATTCATCATTATTGAGAATAGAACACATACAAAACAGATTCATCATTATCATTGAGGATAGAACACATACACAACAGATTCATCATTATCATTGAGGATAGAACACATATAAAACAGATTCATCAACATCATTGAGGATCGAACACATACAAAACAGATTCATCATCATCATTGAGGATCGAACACATACAAAACAGATTCATCATCATCATTGAGGATCGAACACATACAAAACAGATTCATCATTTTCATTGAGGATAGAACACATACAAAACAGATTCATCATTATCATTGCGGATAGAACACATACAAAACAGATTCATCATCATCATTGAGGATAGAACACATACAAAACAGATTCATCATCATCATTGAGGATAGAACACATACACAACAGATTCATCATTATCATTGAGGATAGAACACATACAAAAAACATTCATCATTATCATTGAGGATAGAACACATACAAAACAGATTTATTATCATCTTTGAGGATCGAACACATACAAAACAGATTTATTATCATCTTTGAGGATCGAACACATACAAAACAGATTCATCATTATCATTGAGGATAGAACACATACAAAACAGATTCATCATCATCATTGAGGATAGAACACATACAAAACAGATTCATCATTATCATTGAGGATAGAACACATACAAAACAGATTCATCATTATCATTGAGGATAGAACACATACAAAACAGATTTATTATCATCTTTGAGGATAGAACACATACAAAACAGATTCATCATCATCATTGAGGATTAAACACATACAAAACAGATTCATCATCATCATTGAGGATAGAACACATACACAACAGATTCATCATTATCATTGAGGATAGAACACATACAAAACAGATTCATCATTATTGAGGATAGAACACATACAAAACAGATTCATCATTATCATTGAGGATAGAACACATACACAACAGATTCATCATTATCATTGAGGATAGAACACATACAAAACAGATTCATCAACATCATTGAGGATCGAAAACATACAAAACAGATTCATCATCATCATTGAGGATCGAACACATACAAAACAGATTCATCATCATCATTGAGGATCGAACACATACAAACAGATTCATCATTTTCATTGAGGATAGAACACATACAAAACAGATTCATCATTATCATTGAGGATCGAACACATACAAAACAGATTCATCATCATCATTGAGGATAGAACACATACAAAACAGATTCATCATTATCATTGAGGATAGAACACATACAAAAAACATTCATCATTATCATTGAGGATAGAACACATACAAAACAGATTTATTATCATCTTTGAGGATCGAACACATACAAAACAGATTTATTATCATCTTTGAGGATCGAACACATACAAAACAGTTTTATTATCATCATTGAGGATTAAACACATACAAAACAGATTCATCATCATCATTGAGGATCGAACACATACAAAACAGATTCATCATCATCATTAAGGCTCGAACACATACAAAACAGATGCATCATCTTTGAGGATATAACACATACAAAACAGATGCATTATCTTTGAGGATAGAACACATACAAAACAGATTCATCATCATTGAGGATAGAACACATACAAAACAGATGCATCATCTTTGAGGATAGAACACATACAATACAAATTCTTCATCATCATTGAGGATTAAACACATACAAAACAGATTCATCATCATCATTGAGGATAGAACACATACAAAACAAATTCATCATCATCTTTGAGGATAGAACACATACAAAACAGATTCATCATCATCTTTGAGGATAGAACACATACAAAACAGATTCATCATCATCATTGAGGATTAAACACATACAAAACAGATTCATCATTATCATTGAGGATCGAACACATACAAAACAGATTCATCATCATTGAGGATAGAACACATACAAAACAGATGCATCATCATTGAGGATAGAACACATACAAAACATGCATCATCTTTGAGGATAGAACACATACAAAACAGATTCATCGTCATTGAGGATAGAACACATACAAAACAGATGCATCATCTTTGAGGATAGAACACATACAAAACAGATTCATCATCATCATTGAGGATAGAACACATACAAAACAGATTCATCAGCATCATTGAGGATCGAACACATACAAAACAGATTCATCATTATCATTGAGGATCGAACACATACAAAACAGATTCATCAGCATCATTGAGTGCCGTCTCCGCGTCAAAGTTTGGCTACCATGAAGCGCCATTCCGCTCTGTCGCTTGTTTTGATGGTGCAGAAACATATTACATTTACATGTAATGTAGCTAATAGAAATGTAAACATTGACAGAAATAAAAAAAAAAGTAACGGTTGCAGGAAAGAAGCACATGTGCATGAAAACACAGATAATGAGACGCCATTTAAACATTTTTGCTTTTATGTAAAGCAATTCTACAGCCTCTTGAGCTGGTTTATTAGGTCCTCTCCTACTTGTAAAGCTAAACCATCGTATTATAATCTATTTTCGCGTACATACTTCAGCATTTCCGCGCTGCAGATGACTTTCATTTTTATCCCCAACTAAATAAAAATGTTTCTTTAGGTTTCAATTTAGTTTTAAAAAAACTAAACCAATGGAATTTATTTAATCGAAATTTATATTTACATTGAAAGGTAATTAGTCCCATAGTAATCGCTGAGTGTAACGGTAATGATATTTCATTCTTCATTATATGGAGCCTCAGATTCATGAGGTTGTGTGGCCAGTTCCCTTACCCGATGCCTTTCCTTTCCAGAAAATATCCCTGGTACTTATGTAAAGGGGTTTGGCAGATACCGACAGCCTTTTAGATAAGAAACAAATATGTGTCTCATCTGGCATTTGAAGCATGGGCTTTAGATTATCTGGCAAGGGCTGTACCACAACGCCATCAGGCTCGTATGTTTACAATTAGTGAAACAAAACAATTCACCAAAATACAAATCAATGTTAAACTAATCGATTATTCCAAGTAAAAAAAATCACAGCAAAAATTATGGGTACAATGAAAACGACTGACCTGATCTAGGGTGAGCCATAACTCCAACATGTTGGGGTGATCAAGGAATGTTTCCACAGACTGGATTCCGAACCACCATGGCTTGCCAAACTAACAAGGCAAAGAAAAAAAAAACTGTTGTCAATTGTAAACACACATTAATGGATGCTTACACAGAATAAAAGAATGGAAATAACAGGACAAAATCACTAACATAGAATTATGGAAATGTACCAGTCAAATACCAGTGAACAAAGAGATACAGCGATGATGGATGGCGCTGGATAGGACATCATCATCAAGTACCGGGCCTGCTGGCGTAGGTGATCATGTCTCTCCACAACTTTCGATCTCGGCAGCTATTTATCATTTCCGTTGTTGACCTTCTGTCAAGCCATTCTCTTAAGCTGTCTGTTACTTTCTCTCTTTGCTTCCCTCTATCTCTTCGTCCCTCAATTTTTCCAGTTCTTACAATATATTCCAGTTGTTCTCTTCTCATTACATGAAAAAAAATTATGATTGTTTCTTCCTAATATTGGAAATTCGCTCTCTTTTTGCTTTGACCTCTCTCATAACATCTTCATTACTCTTCTTAGCTGTCCATTGTACTCTCAACATTCTTCTGTAAAACCACATTTCTACAGACTCCAGTGATTTTCTTGTTTGCTGTCCTATTGTACATGATTCGCATCCATATGTTAAGACTGGCTCTACGTAACATTTAAGAACTCTTTTTCTTGTTTCTATTGTCAAAAAATTGCATAGTATCTTCCTCATTTTTTGGAAAGCTGCTTTTGCCTGAGCCATTCTGCATCTCACCTCTTTTGTAAATCTTCCGTCTGAGGTTAACAAAGTTTCCAAATATTTAAATTCTTTTACCTGTTTTAATATTGTTCCACTTGTCTTTATTTTGCAATGAGATGATGTCTTTTTCTTTGTTATTACCATTACTTCTGTCTTTTTGCTATTAAGGCTGAGACCTATATTTTTGCTTTCTTTCACTATAATGTCCAACATTTCTTGTAACTCATTTTCACTCTTTGCGATTAAGACTATATCACCATCATACCGTAGATTATTTATATTATGACCTCCAATTGTTATTCCAGGCATGTCCCTTATGGATCTTAAAATAATCTCACTATAAATATTAAACAGATCTGGTGACAGCACACAACCTTGTCTAACACCCTGTTTTATTTGTTGAAACATTCCCAATTGGTTTCCAGTATATATAGCCGCTGTTTGTTGCCAGTACATGTTCTTTATTATTCTTAGATATTTGCTGTCCACGTTTATGCTTTCTAAAATTCTGGACAGGACACACACTGCGGAAGCCAAATAAGAGTATTAAACAACAGGCCCTTTTTTGTAATCCCCAGGGGAAAAGACAAAAGAAAGACCAAGAAATTATTGGAGAAGACAGACAGAAGCAGGGATGAAGATGATGGGTAAAAAAGTCAAGTGCCCCCGTGACGCCAAGTGGCGTATAGGGAATATGGTGTTAGTGACCATACATTTTACAGACCTTCGGCACATGATTTTTGGGGTAATGTGATCGGTATAACGCCCGTTCCGCTTTTCTTTCCCAGAAAAAACTCGGTACCCATTAAAGGCTGGGTGAACCTGAAAGCCGTCGTTTGGGATCAAACCCTACCTCTTGTCATTTGTAGTCTAGTTCACTAACCACTGAGTTATCGCGGCTGCCGAAGATGATGGGGAAGACCTGGAAAGATCTTAAAAGAATGGCAAGAAGCAGAACGATTTGGGAAGTGTTTATTTAAGACCTATGTTCCACAGGGAGCTAAAAGATAGAAGAAGAACTGTAAACACAGATGAAGTCAAGAAAGCTCTTAAAGATAGGCTGTTTCAACTTCTTGGTTAAGACAGAGACCAAACTAACCCAGATGTTGCCTCCCAAGGTCTTCAGCAGTACCGAAACACAAACAAGAAATGTTACAAATCCGAGATATCCCAGAAAAGCTAACATTAAAAACTGTAGAAACCGGTTAGGGAATGAAAGATTCGTTAGTCAATACACATAAATCTAGACACCACATAGAAACTTGAAAGTAGTTGCTTTGAAAGAATTGTTCTAAATATTAATGCAGGGGCTAAAGAAGGAAAAGAAAGAAAGAAAAGAATTAAATGGAAGTAATGACACACGGTTAGAAGTGTCACTTAAAGTAGAGAAAGAGTATCATCATCTGGTGTCATGTCGGTTGTTGTAGAAAATCATCTTTCTCCACAACTCTCGATCCTTCATGCATCATTTCATTATGGAATCTTTTATTCCGTCATATGAATAAGCAAGTTATCACATTAAGATATCATCCGTCTATCCTCCTTGATAAATTTTAGATTATTATTATAATAGGAAACCGCGATAACTTAGTGGTTAGTTAACCGGACTACAATTAACAAGAGTTCCTGGTTCACCCAGCCTTAAATAGGTACCGGATTTTTTCTGGGAAAGTTAAGCGGCACGGGTATAATACCGACCACAGTGACCCAAAAATCATGTGTCAAATGTCTGTAAAACTTCAGGTCACTAATACCATTATTTCCTATACGCCACTTGGCGAGACGGGACTCCTTACTTTTTCTTTTTTTTTTTTAAACTAATGTCATAGCTTTAATTTTTGTGAGAAAATGTTTATTGTATAATAAATCATTATAATCTATCATTTTATCCTGGCCAACGAGAACATCAGAATATACAAGGATTCTAGTGCATTTCTGATGTCGTAGCGATCATTGTCACTGCACACCGGACAAATCCATACATGCTCCAGTATGGCACTCTAAAATCACAAACAAATCCTGCGAGGAGGACCCTGGCCCACATGAATGAACACAGCCCGGGAACCATTATGTGGCTAGGTTTTGTTGCTGACAATTTAACATGGGCATGAGCCAAATTTATGACCTACTAGTTTTGATTGTATCTGCCAAAAATTCTTTGACTTGAGATTGTGCACACAGGATCCCCTATGTATTGCCGTTATCCGAGAGGGCTAGACATCGAATCAGCTACTCAGAGATCAGGAAGAAGGCGGCGAAGACACGAAGAAACTACGGAGTAATTGCCCCTATTAAAAAAATATATAGCATTGCCTGTAACAGGCTCTAAACCCGGAACTTTCATGTCCAGAGACCCGCGTCGTAACTCTCTTATTATTATTATTATTATATCCTTCCTCCTATACCGTTGGCGTCGAGTGGAGATGCAATCTGCGATTCTTTGCTCTTTTGTTGGCCTCTTCTGATGTTATCCCTCCTAGTGACTCTAGTATTCCCTTTATCCATCTTTTTCTCGGTCTTCCTCTTACTCTGGCGTTTTCGTAGTGTTTGTTTAAGGCTCTTTTGAGTCATTGTTAGTTCTGTTTGTTTTGCTATGTGACCGAACCATTATATCTGTTGTTTCTTTATGTATTTGATGGCTGGTTCAATTTCGAGTTTCTTCCTCAGGTCAGTGTTTCTTACTCTGTCCCATAAGCTGTTTCCTGTCATTCTTCTGACACATTTCATTTCGGTGGTCGTTATCTTTCTTATTGTTCTAGAGTCCAGCGTCCAATTCTGGCACTGATAGCACAGAGTTGGTAGAAAAATTGATTTGTTTATTGCCCTTTTTGCTTCTGTAGTTATTGCTTTGTTTTTCAATAGTGTTGATACTTGGCCTATAACTTGGCATGCTTTGTTACACCTTATATCTATCTCTGTCTCTTGGTTATTGTCTTGTGTTAACGAGCTACCCAGATATTTAAAATTGTCTACTTGTTTCAGAGTTGTATTATCTATTATGATGTTTAGTTTTTCTTTCTTTCTCGCTATTGCCATTACTTTAGTTTTATTTATGTTGATCATCATGTTGTATTGTTTACAAGTGTTGTTTAGCCTGTTGATATGTTCTTGCAGGTCCTCAGTTGTTTCATTTATCAGAACTTGGTAGTCTGCAAATAGTATTTCATTTATTTCGTCCTCTCTTCTGCTGTTTTCTTGTACGTATATTTCGTCCTCTCTTCTGCTGTTTTCTTGCACGTATATTTCGTCCTCTCTTCTGCTGTTTTCTTGTACGTTTATTTCGTCCTCTCTTCTGCTGTTTTCTTGTACGTTTATTTCGTCCTCTCTTCTGCTGTTTTCTTGTACGTATATTTCGTCCTCTCTTCTGCTGTTTTCTTGTACGTATATTTCGTCCTCTCTTCTGCTGTTTTCTTGTACGTATATTTCGTCCTCTCTTCTGCTGTTTTCTTGTACGTTTATTTCGTCCTCTCTTCTGCTGTTTTCTTGCACGTATATTTCGTCCTCTCTTCTGCTGTTTTCTTGTACGTTTATTTCGTCCTCTCTTCTGCTGTTTTCTTGTACGTTTATTTCGTCCTCTCTTCTGCTGTTTTCTTGTACGTATATTTCGTCCTCTCTTCTGCTGTTTTCTTGTACGTATATTTCGTCCTCTCTTCTGCTGTTTTCTTGTACGTTTATTTCGTCCTCTCTTCTGCTGTTTTCTTGTACGTATATTTCGTCCTCTCTTCTGCTATTTTCTTGTACGTATATTTCGTCCTCTCTTCTGCTGTTTTCTTGTATATTTCGTCCTCTCTTCTGCTGTTTTCTTGTATATTTCGTCCTCTCTTCTGCTGTTTTCTTGTATATTTCGTCCTCTCTTCTGCTGTTTTCTTGTACGTATATTTCGTCCTCTCTTCTGCTGTTTTCTTGTATATTTCGTCCTCTCTTCTGCTATTTTCTTGTACGTATATTTCGTCCTCTCTTCTGCTGTTTTCTTGTATATTTCGTCCTCTCTTCTGCTATTTTCTTGTACGTATATTTCGTCCTCTCTTCTGTTGTTTTCTTGTACGTATATTTCGTTCTCTTTACGTCTTACCTCTAGAGTCTGATTTACAGACATTTCCTGCTTTAAAAAAAATTATTATTAATATTACTTTATTAACGGTTGTTGTTATTATTATTAGTTAAATGTTTAAACCCGTTATTATTTTCTGTTTTGCCATTTTTATACTGTTACTATTTTTTTCATTGAAAGCTTCTTATTAACTCCTAAGGACTCTATTATTAGACTGAATTAAAATGAGAACTGGGACAAAGTAAATTTGCTACAGCGACTAATCCCAAACGTTTACCCTGGTTTTCTTCTGGCTCTTGTCGCTTTTGATTGACAGCTGTTGAGAGTCCAGCCATAGCAACTCGAATGATGTTGAATGACTGTCACTTGGAATCGTCCAAAATGGCTTATCCCACTTGAGAAATATCTGGAAAAAGATACGTACATTAACTTAATTCTTGTTCTGTCCTGCTTATGATACAAATAAACAAAGTACTCTAAATATTTGCACATTCTTACTTAACCATATTTGTAAACACGAGACACATATTGTGTCTAATATAATTAACGACTTTAGGGTAGCAACAATTGCACGTTATATTCTTGTACTGTATGTGTTAAACCAATGAGGAAGTTCTCAAAGAGGCCAACACAAAAAGGGAGCTCTTAAAAAACATCAGAAAGAAGCAATCAACATTTTTCGGGCACATCATGAGAAGAGGAAAGTTTGAACACTTGGTTACAACTGGCAAAATAAAAGGAAAGAGAGATCGCGGACGACAAAGAGAGAAAATACTGGATAGCTTGGTGTCATGGCATGGAAAACAGTCAACAACAGAACTGATACGATGCACTGTAGATAGAAGATTGTGGAGGGGCATGATCGCCTACGCCAACCGGCAGGGTACATGATGATGATGATTATGTGTTAAAAAAGGGTAAAGTGTAAAAGTTCCTTCAAGCCTTGCTTTGTGCTAGTGACTATTTTTCTATGACCATAGCACATTTTTTGAGTGGTGTGGTTGTTATCACGCCAGGCCGCCTTTACTTCCCAGAAAAATGTCCGGTACCTAATTTTAGAGGCTGTGTGGGTGAACGCCCAAACCTTATTGATAAAAAAAAAATCCGTCACTTTTGGAGATAGAACCTGGACCATTCTAATCGTGAACCGAGCACACTAACCACTCAGTCACCGAGGCTCCTGTATTACTTTTCCTTTATTTCTATTGCTTTTCAAAATCGAAGAAAAATAGATTGTTCAGGGCTTGAACTGTCTCATGCACGTACACTCATCATAACATCTAGGGAATAGACAAATAATTCTAGTGCTGCGGCAAAGCTGGTGATCAGGGAACGAGTAGACAGAGATTTTTTTTTTTTTTTTTTTTTTTTGGGGGGGGGGGGGCTTCGCCAGCTTTTACCTCTGACGAAGTCCCTAGAGACTAGGAAATGAATTTTGCGCGTTCATCCGTTTTTCACTGGCAGCCGTGTGCACAGGGGTCCCTCGCCGCACAGGCAGATAACTCCGTCTTCAGAGGTACTCATATTTTTTTTCAGTCTATGAGTAATTGACGTTTCAAGCCGGGCCTCGCTGCTGAGATCAGGGGTGGTTGCTGCAGAGAGAAATCATAAATAAAAATCCCAACCGGTGCAGCCGGGATTTGAAACCACAACCTCTCTGTCTGGAGGCCAGCGTCTTGTCTCGAGACCGACCAGTCTCCCCGGACAGCTTGATAGGAGAACAATGCAAAATTAAGACGGTTCGACCTGCCGTCTAAATTCGTGGTGCCTTCCTATTAAAACAGCAAACACAGACATACAAACATGATAATATGTTTCTATATTTATAATATGTGTTAATGTTATAATATGTATTTCTTTCTTTCTTTCTTACGTTCACTCTGTGTTCCTGGCGTCGTTCACCCGGCGAGTACTAAAGAAATTGATTGACCTCTTCATCACCCGCCCGTACAAGGACATTAAGTGGACGTAGATACGATGTGTTGAGGTTTGTAGTAGAACTGTGGTATTTTAACCTTCCTGCCCAACACATCCGACTTCAGCACGGAGTTTTTTTAATACTGGGTTGCCTTCCCTCTTCAATGCCTAATCACCCATCCAGGATAGAGTGGCTAGTCTGTTTCTAGAGGCACCACGAAGAGGTGGAGTTTGGTCTTGATGGCTCAGGTTGACAATTCTAGGCGCAAGCAATTAGCCGCCAGTCGCTGATAGCTTCCAGCTCCTTTGTTGTCTTGTGTCTTTTGTCTCCAGAAGGTATCTAATACACACCACACCAGTATTACTGAACTAAGCTGAATAAAATATTTAAGTGAATGAAAAACAGATAAAACAAAAAGGAGGAAACATTGATTACTGTTGCCACAAATGTAGCAATCCACTTTAACGCACTTGAAGACGCATCAAGTTATTTTGTTTTTAATGTGAAGACAGTATTGGACCGCGTTCCTCTGGTTCGATCATTCAAAAAGATCTCATCATAGTTTTAGCACCGGCGATTAATGACTATCTTTAGTCATTAACAATTTTAACAAACAGACGAATGAACGATAAAGAAACAGCTGATAAAACGATATGGTCATGTGATTAGATAGAAATATCAAACCACAATACAGAGAACTTTTAATAAACGTTACGCGAACACCAGACTCAAGGGGCGACCACAAAATAGATGGAATGATGAATTGATGGAATATTAGAAACACTCGGAAACATAACAGCAGCAGAGACCAACACAACATCAAAAGACTGCAAACAATATCTCTCCTGTATACTCAAAAGCAAATGAGGAAGGATAGAAGGCGAATAGACAAACTGCTAGTCGTTCTACCTTTCCAATGGCTCCAAATCCAATGTGATTCAAGGCCGTTTGGAAGGAATCAGGAAGAGAAGGTAGAAACATCTCCTTGTGGAAGGCTTGCATGCAACCCGCGCTGATTGTCACGATCACGTGGTCGGCCTCTACCACGTCACCATTCTTGCATGTGACTAGAACTCTCCCGTGCGTGCCTGGAGAACTCTGTGGAACAAAATATGTGGCATTTAGTAATATTAAATGTCGTTAAATTGTCTTCGTTCGTCCCTCAGTTCATCTATCTATCTATCCATCTATTCATCCACCGACCCACTCATACACACGCTCATGCAGACACATAACTACTTATACACACACACTTTCTCTCCAAGCATACACTATACAACTTTATGTAGCTTCATCAAGTACCAAGCCTGCTGGCGTAGGTCATCATGTCTCTCCATAATTTTTGATCTCGACAGTTATTAATCATTTCTGTTGTTGACCTTCTGCCAAGCCATTCTCTTAAGCTGTCTTGTAATTTTTTATCTTTGCTTCCCTCTATCTCTTCGTCCCTCAATTTTCCCAGTTGTTACAATATATTCCAGTTCTCTTCTCATTACATGGCCAAAAAATGATGATTGTTTCTTCCTAATATTGTAAATTAGCTGTCTTTTTGCTTTGGCCTCTTTCAGAACGTTTGCATTACTCTTTGGTATTCTCAACATTCTTCTGTAAAACCACATTTCTAGACTCCACTGATTTTCTTGTTGGTTGTCCTATTGTCCATGATTCACATCGATATGTTAATATTGATTCTACATAACATTTAAGATCTCTTTTTCTTGTTTCTATTGTCAAAAATAGATTGCATAGTATCTTCCACATTTTTTGGAAAGCTGCTTTTGCCTGATCAATTCTGCATCTCACCTCTTTTGTACATCTTCCGTCTGAAGTTAACAAAGTTCACAAATGTTTAAATTTATGTATAGATAGTCGAAAAACTAAATGATAGACAGATTGACAAACACACACGCATACAGACACACGGACACAGAAGCACACACTTATACATTAAGACACATACAAACACATACATACACACATGCACGCACCGAAAAACAGACAGACAAACGCACAGACAAACAGACAGACAAACGCACAGACAAACAGACAGACAAACGCACAAACAAACAGACAGACAGACAAACGCACAGACAAACAGACAGACAGACAAACAGACAGACAAACGCACAGACAAACAGACAGACAGACAAACAGACAGACAAACGCACAGACAAACAGACAGAGAGACGTTTGTGCGTGCGACTCTCCCAGAACTGGAATATATGGTAAAATACAATGCGGGCCCTGTGCAAGGTCTGGGTTACAAAGATCATCATACATTGTAAGTCTAGAATATGTGCCCTGTTTTCAACTCGAAATGACAGGCAGGGCGGCCCGCCATTATTATTATTTCTTTGTTTCTGATTTTATCTCTCAAGTTTTATTTTAATCATTGATTTGTTTTATACCGCTATTTACATTCACTGTTCATTTATAGTGCGCTCATGAATGCATTGCACACGTTTGCTTTCAATTTTGTATGGAAACTACCTGTTAGATCGCAGTGATTGTTTGTATGCAGCCTTAGAATATCCATGACGATATATAAATATTTGTTGCTCTTAGAAATTTGATCTAATTTGCAAGATTTCTTTTCAGACTATATTAAAATAGACCTCTCGGAATTGGAAATAATTTTAGCAGGCGGTACTCATTCGTGTTGTTCTAAAAAAAAATAGTTTTATTTTCACATTGAAAGAGGCCGGAACAAATACAAGTTCTTGAAGTCCTCGCGCACCAATTCGATTTTTGGCTGAAACCGATAAACAGTAACGTAATAATGCAAAGCAGTCGTTCATGTCAAAGGCGTATTCTGTTATTGTTGTGAATTTATTATGGTATAATGTTGGTTTCTAAAAACTGACATCCACGTCATCATAATGAGTTTGAAATGCAAATGTATAACTATGCAGAAAGTTACCGTTTTTATATACCAGCACTTCCGCGGGGAATCGAAGATGGGCTATTTATATTGTGTTATTCGTGACATAGAGACACAAACCGAACTGATGCTTGGTCTGGATAGATCATCCTTTTCCCGTTGGATTAAACCAACTCATAACACACATATGCCAAACAAGCAAGGAAAAGGAAAGTTGCGAACTTTGACGTAGTTGTCATAAGACTGAAGATATTTAAAATGGTTGCTACAGATGTACGTGTTACTCACGTGCAATTGAAATAAATATTGCATGCAAACGGCATTGTTACAATTTCTAAAAGTGCTCTATGGAAAATTGTACTGGCCGCCGGCTTCACTTTCAGGAAAACTATATGCGGCAGGAATATTATTTGTGAAAAACACACTTGATTGCTGCCCGAAGCAAATACCCGAGGTATATCCGTGAGCGGAGGAGTCAAGGTTATGATATTGTATATTTGGGCGAATGTGTCAATGCTCACCACACCTATGCTAAATTGCAAATCAATGTGTAATCAATTGTAAATGGCAATCAGTGGACGGTGAACAGAAAAGAACTATTTCCATCAGCAAAGGTCGTATCATACTAACTCATTCTGGAAGTAGTGAAAACGGCCTTGTCTACGACGCTGGACTTATTTTTTAATTTAAAAAAGTACCGACGGTAGCGACTGTCACACAGAAATGAATGGACAAATTTTCAGTCATTGTTTGAAGAACGATCTTCTTCCATTCCTGGATAGACCGCCAAGTCTAGTAATGGATAATGCATCTTAACATAATGTTGTGTCAGCGGAAGACAAAGTACCAACTGCATGAAGATGCACAATAGATCAAATTAGGATATGGCTTGCAAAGGGAAAGGTCAAATTCGACAACACATAATTAAAACCCGAGTTAGTGTAACATATGAGGAATACAAATAATAAAAAGTTGTATCACATTGACATCTCATTGAAGAATACGGCCACACTTCTCTGTGACTACCTGTAATCACAAGAACCTCAATCCGATCGAGCTTGTGTGCGCTAAGGTCAAAGGACAAGTTGCAGAACAGAACAGGACATTTAAAATGTTTGATGTTGAAGTTCTGACACGTGAGTCCCTCTGAAGAATAGACATTCAGTTCAGGAAGTGTGTTGTACATGAGCTCCGGGTAGAAGACGAGTACTGGCAACGAGATACATTGCATCTTGTCCAGCCATTAACCATTATCAATCACTTGGAGTCGTCAGATTCGGAATTATGAAGAATATATTTTGTTGACAGACTGAATAACAGCCTGGGATGATTAAGCGTATGTTGAACCAATGTTTAAGTGTATGTACAATGTACATTTTTCGGGCACATCATGAGAAGAGGAAAGTTGGAATACTTGGATACAACTGGCAAAATAAAAGGAAAGAGAGATCGTGGATAACAAAGAGAGAAAATACTGGATAGCTTGGTATCTTGGTATGGAAAGCAGTCAACAGCAGAACTGATACGATACATTGCAGATAGAAGATTGTGGAAGGACATGATCGTCTACGCCAACCGGTATGGCACATGATGATGATGATGACGACAATGGCAGCAAATATATTTCATATCAAAACGCGTTTTCCATAATTCATGTTGGGGTGCATCTATGACACCATGGGATCTAATGGTGACCGAATCATGTTTTACGATCACATATAACGGGCAACGCACACAATTACGTGATCTTTAAAAGCATTATGTAGATACGTCACTGAAAAGAACTGAAATGGAAATTAGTATGTTTACAGTAAAATCTAAATTTTGAACCAATTTATTTACAATAGTCCTAAAAGAAGGAATTCGTCAATGCGCAAAATCTGTTGTATCTATGGAATGCTTGCTTGCGTTCGCCCGATGACTAAAGTATTCTACAGTATTCGTAGACTGTAGAATTCCTCTTCGTCATCCGCCCTTAAAAGGACATTAAGTGGACGTGTCTGAGTTGTGCTGTGGTTTGCAGTATAACTGTGATATTTGCGCCTTTCGGCCCAACACATCCGACTTCAGCACGACATTTTTGAGTACCCGGTTGTCTTCCCTCTTCGATCCCTGCTCGCTTGATCAGGGATAGATCATTAGTCTGTTAGACAGGTCAGTCTGTTACTGGAGACACCACGGAGAGGTGGAGCAGGGTCTGGATGGTTTTGGTTTACCGATCCTGGCGCAAGCCATCAGCTGTGGGTCGCTGACAGCTTCCAGCACTGGTGCTATGGAATAAAGAATATCAATATTTTTTTTGCGTCATTGATATTTTAAGCCTGCATGCTGCAGTTTTCACCCAAATAGAGAGCAAGCGTGGTCATGAATTTATGAATAGACTGTCGTTTCTTTGTAGCAATCATCGCTTCTATCTTTTTTACTGTTTAAGCTAAGGCCTTTATTTTACTACCTATCATAACAATGTCAATCATTCTTATAACTCGTTTTTAGTCTTAACAATAAAGACTGTGTCATCAGTATACCTCAGATTGTTATGTCTACCATCTGATATTTCTTGCATTTCCTTTACGGATCTCACTATTGTCTCATTACAAATATTAGATAATTTAGTTGTTGATTTATTTGCAGGTTATCATCACTGCATTGCGAACATACCCATAAGTGCTCAGATCCACTCCACAGCATGACCTGTAGCGTCACGCGACTTCGAAAATATTAACATCGTATAATACAATAACAATTTTAAAATATAATTAACATAATAATAAAACATTAAATAAATCAAGTTATAGTCACCTTGTCTAACACCTACTTTTATTTGTTAATTCATTTTCATTTGATTTCCATTTTTTTATGGCCGGTTTACGTGACAGTATATGTCCTTTGCCAAGAACTTACAGCTAAGAAGAGTAATGAAAACGTTCTGAAAGTGGTCAAAGCAAAAAGAGAGCTCATTTCCAATATTAAAAAGACAAAAATAATCATTTTTAAGCCATGTAATGAAAAAAGGAACAGCTGGAATATATTGTAACAAGTGGGAAAATTGAGGAACGAAGAAATAGAGGGAAGCACAAATAAAAGATATCAGACAGCTTAAGAGAATGGCTTAGCAGAAGATTAATAGCACAAATGATAAATAACTGTCTAGATCGAGAGTTATGGAGATACATGATTACCTACGCCTGCAAGCAAGGTACTTGATGGTGATATGTCCTTTATTATTATTAGATCTTTTCTGCCCACATTTATAATCTCTATAGTTAAGGTTAATTCGTGTTGCTTTTAAATTGCCCAGTGAATGTAGTCTTTGAAACGTTCAATTTACAAAGTCGGTATAACAATGCTATAGAATTCTTTGATTATTTAGAATTGATTATTTCCACAGAACTGAAACACAACCTTGCAGAAAACATAAGAAGATGGCATGCGGAAAGCCAGTGAAGTCATTTTAAATATCCTGCTTTCACCTCGACGTTTTGTTAACGATCTCTTTCCTTATCTGTCTTATATTTATAGGGCTCTAGATGTAAACAGGCATGCTGGTATAGATCGTTGCCTCTTCATAGGCCCCATATTTATGGAGACAAGTTATAACCGATAAATAGTAACTCAATAAAATTATTGAAGAAAAGAGTAGATTATACAAAAATAATTAATAAAACTATAATCAACAAATAGTATCTCAGTTGATTACAATTTTTAAAATATGATCAGTAGATTATTTAAAAATAATTAATAAAGCTATAATCAACAAATATATACATAAAAGAGGCAGAGGCAGACCAAGACTAACATGGACGAGTAACATCAAAAGATGGACAAATCAGCCTATGACAACCTGCACCATCAAAGCAAGAGACAGAGTAGAATGGCGCTCCATGGTAGCCAACCTTCGCTGCGGAGACGGCACTCGATGATGATGATGATGATAATCAACAAATAGTAACTCAACTAATTAAAATTTTTTAAAATAAGATTATACAAAAATAATTCAGAAAGCTATAACAAACAATGCACTAACCCAATCAATTTTATCGACAGGAGTGTTGAGTCGTATAACTCCCTTGGGGACCAGGTCGAGGACAACTTTCAGTAACCCGGTCATTCCTCCCACGACCTCCATGAACCGTTCTCCCTTCAGGACTATGTACTTAGAGGCTCCCCAGTACGAGATATCGCAGAGGTCAGCAGCGGCGTTATCGATCTTGCTGTATGTCGAGTACCACCTGTGCCATAAACAGGAGACAAGTATAGAACAAACAAACATTGCAGTCACAGTTACATGTAAACATTGTAGGCCTATGTCACAATTGTTATCCCCTTGTCTTGTTCATTGTTTCTCCTGACAATTGTTGTTCGATCTCTTCCTTTTTGAAAAGGCAGTTGCGTTATGCTGCATTTTATAGCTTGACTGCGTTATTTTGTGCCTTTTGGTTGTTGATGGATTGCCACGAGTTGATACAAGCTTTTTTGCCCTTTGACTCATAGAATGTGGCGGGTCGTAATGGCTTTCTTGACATTCCCGGCTCTTACTGCAGGTTGGAGGTCGTCTGTCCCAGGCTACGCTGGGAAACTACTAGTCCAGCCCAGAGGTACTGCAATACTGGGTCCTCTATATCAGTAACAGCCACCACTACAGGGAACACGTCGATCCTAGCTTCTGTTAGCCAGTCTGTTTTGACGCAGACTGTTACCAGGGGAGACCACGAGGAGGTAGATCTGCTAGGTCTTGTCCAGCTGATGGTGCGCCGGCCCTGCTATTGCGACCGCAGGTCGCAGGCGCTTATACTCCCCCGTGCCTTTTGGTACAACAACAGCCAACTTCAGAGAAAGGCTGAGAGCGAGAAGGGAAAACCTGGAAAACCCTCAACTATTGTTACGTTTATATCTTTGGGGACCTCGGTAGCCTAGTTGCGGAAACCATTCAACTAGACTACCGACGTTCCGACAACCAGTGTTCAAATCCCGCTGGGAAGTGTGAGTTGGGCTCGTGGTTGGGAAAAAATTACCCCCTCGGTCAACTCACCTACTGGCAGAAATGGGTACCAGGGTAATACTCTGGGAAGGTGAGGAATGCCGCTTCGCATCGTGAGTTTCGATGATTGAAGCGACACTGTCTAGAAGTCTCCGAACACTTCTGAATAAGCGACCGAGCACATATGGGTGAAAACTCTCGTGCTAAGACGCCGATTCAGGTGTCGTATTTTACCTTTACCTTTTATCTTTGATAGCAGGGACTATTGTCGTTTAGAGCTCGCATATCTGAAAATGTCACGCAAGTGGAGGTTTTCCCGCCTTCCTCTATAGATAGCTATACATACAGATTATCCTACTTGTTCACAACCATTTCTGTGTACCACGTTAGGCTGGCTATCATCATTATCATGTGCCATACCGGTTGGCGTAGGCGATCATGTCCTCTTCCACAATTTTCTATCTACAGTGCATCGTATCAGTTCTGTTGTTGACTGTTTTCCATGCCATGACACCAAGTTATCCAGTATTTTCTCTCTTTGTCGTCCGCGACCTCTCTTTCCTTTTATTTTGCCAGTTGTAACCAAGTATTCCAACTTTTCTCTTCTCATGATGTGCTCCAAAAATGCTGATTGTTTCTTTCTGATGATTTTTAGGAGTTCCCTTTTTGTGTTGGCCTCTTTGAGAACTTCCTCATTGGTCTTTTTAGCTGTCCAGGAAACTTTCAACATTCTTCTGAGAAATCCCATCTCTGTGGCCTCTAAACGTCTTTTCATTTGTTTGTCTACTGTCCATGATTCGCTTCCATAGGTCAGAATTGGTTCTATATAGCACCAATGAACTCTCTTTCTCACTTCTATTAGCATAGATTTGTTGCATAAGATATTTTTCATTTTCTGAAATGGCTGGCTATACATACAACATATCCATGTTCCCGACCATTTCTGTGTACTGAGTTTGTCTTCCCACTTTTATTTCGTCTCATTGGCCAAACTGCTAACCTGTTTCCAACGCCTCTGGGGAAGTGGACTTAAGTGTCCTTGATTAGTTCTAACTTACTGCTCGTGGCGCAAACAGACAGTTATGAGTGTTGGTGAGGCTTCCAGTTTAACCATTGCGCACGTCTCTGTGTATTTTATTAATTCCCGTTTATAATAAAAGTTGTTGCAATCTGACCTCAATACTCAATTACTCCATTGAATGATGTCAACTGGAAGCACACAATGCTAGGTTGGTCTCATGGCCAACATACCTGAAGGCCATAACGTGGTCTTGGACCGCAATTTTTATGAATATTCTTTAATGATAACATTGGCAGTGAACTACTTTGCTCTTTACATTCTTCTGTTGTTCGAGTCATGTACATATTTACAGCATAACTGTTTACATAACTTTGATTACACGCTTTGAGTGTCTTTAAAATGTGTTGAATCTGTGTTTTATAGTCAGCGTCCTAGCGTATGGGTCAGTTTCATATTATAACAGAACGAATGACTTTAAATCTGTGTTTTATAGCAAGCGCCCTTGCGCATGGGTCAGTTTCATATTATAACAGATTGTCATTACTGTAAATCTGGATAGCACTTGGCTGTTTCAGATGTGCATCAGTTAAATATGACACCAAATTAACTTAGTAAAATATTATATCAAATTGTTATATTTTTAAAATATTGACGCTTCAACAATAAGACAAGACACCAAACTTGATATTATAGCTGAAGGTTTGTAGGGAAAATTGTTTGTGGAAATATTTTGTCTTAGAAAACATGATTTATGTAAATGTTTGTGAAAGCCAGCTAATATAGCCGCTTTGACTTCCAATCTCCTTGTCTGTCGTAGTCCAAGCAAAACTCTAAGGGGACCAATGTGTAAAGAGTAATAATATAGAAATTGCAGATTAGGAGTCCAGAAATTGCCTTGCCCAGGACGCTAACAAGCCACGGTACGCCATTGGTCAGCCGCTACCTGGCCGTGAAATCTGGCCTCGGCAGTAGGTGTATTTTGCAATCTATCGTGTACGTAGTCTATCCTCTATATACTGGGTCCATCGTCTTTCAGCCTTTCTCTTCCGACACTCCTTCCCCCCCCCCCCGCCCTCACACACACACACACAACCCCGTCAAGTTCTCCATTATTGTTCTGGCGTATCTGTAACACGTTAATTTCCTTAGTTTGTTTCGTGAACTAAGAAGCGGGTGGCCGAATCGATAATTTATTGTGCAACAAACTAGGACCAAATAGTGTGGAAAATGCTGGATAGTTTTTTATTTTTTTTATTATTATTTAGCGAACTAAGATAAAATGTGAAAACTAGTAGAACAACTTCAAGACGTAAGACACTTTTATACATTTTATTTATGCATTATTATTATTACGTGAGTTATTTTGTGATAAATAAAGGGAATGTACTCTCAACATTCATGTCTAACCTGAATACAGCATCATAAAGTTCAAGTTGTTCTGGCGTGCTTTCCCCTGAGTACAAGTCAATGAACTGCTTATAAGCTTTCAGGTAGTGCCCTCCTTCACTAGAATCGTCATCTGGTATAATCTCGGCGGAATAAGAATCAAGCTCTTCATACAGGAATTCTACAAATCTGCTGACTTTTTCGTAAGGAATCTGCAGAAAAGTTTATTACATTGAAAGAAACATTATTATGAGGGGAGGTCAAAAAGTAATGCACACCAATTTTTTTCTCGGCTAATAATAAAGATAGGAATATGAAATTTTGCACACTTGGAATATGACATGTTCCAATTATGTGCACCAAATTGCACATCATTCTGATAAATATTACGCAATCTTTGAACCGTTAAAATGGAGCTTGTCAACAATGTCCGTTACAAACAGCGAATTGTCATAGAATTTCTGGTTGCGGAAAAAGAAACTGTGGCAAACATTCATAAACGACTGTGTGCAGTGTACAAATGTTCTGCAGTCGATAGAAGCACAGTTAGTCGCTGGGTTCAGAGAATTAAAGCTGCAGAACGTATACGAGTGGAGCTGCATGATTTACCGCGTTCTGGACGTGTTGCCTCGGCTACCAGCACAGACATGTTAAACCGGGCTGATGCCATTATTCGTAAGGATAGGCGTATCACTAGTCAGCAATTGGCATTGCAGCTTACAGTCAGCAAGGAAAGTGCAATCGCAATTTTTAAAACTCTCGGATATTCAAAGATTTGCGCTCGATGGGTTCCTCGGTGCCTAACAAATGATCACAGAGTTCAAAGGAAAACATTCTGTTCTGAATTGTTGGAGCGTTTCGGTGTTGAAGGAGAAATGTTTTTGTCAAAAATTGTTACCGGTGACGAAACGTGGGCACATCATTATGAGCCTGAAACAAAAATGCAGTCAATGGAATGGCATCATCCGCAGTCACCAAAAAAAAAAATTCAAAACATCTCCATCAGCCGGAAAGGTGATGATCACTGTCTTCTGGGACATTGATGGTGTGATTCTTGTTGATGTAATGACAAGAGGTGAGACAATCAACTCGACAGCTTACATCAATACACTGACAAAACTCAAAAATCGGTTCCACAGAGTTCGGCCTAATAAGCCATCTGCAGATTTGTTGCTTCAACATGACAATGCACGCCCTCACACAAGTCTGGTAACACGGGAAGCAATCAACAAATTTGGTTGGACTGTACTGCCCCATCCTCCTTACAGCCCTGATCTGGCTCCCTCAGATTTCCATCTGTTTGGACCACTCAAAAAATTCCTGCGTGGGACACACTTTGACAATGATGAGGATGTGATCCGTGCAGTTAAAAAATGGCTACGCGAGCAGGACAAAACTTGGTACAAACGAAGCATTCATGACCTAGTTTCGCGTTGGCGTAAGGCAATACGCTTGGACGGAGATTATGTTGAAAAATAGGTAGTGTAAAGGGGATGTTCAGCTACAATCTGTGAAAATTTCACACATTTTGCCCGAATAGTTTCCGAGAAAAAATTGGTGTGCATTACTTTTTGACCTCCCTATTGAAAGAAACATTATTACATTGAAAGAAACATTATTACATTGAAAGAAACATTATTACATTAAAAGAAACATTATTACATTAAAAGAAACATTATTACATTGAAAGAAACATTATTACATTGAAAGAAACATTATTACATTAAAAGAAACATTACATTGAAAAAAACATTATTACTATTACATTGAAAGAAACATTATTACATTAAAAGAAACATTATTACATTGAAAGAAACATTATTACATTGAAAGAAACATTATTACATTAAAAGAAACATTACTACATTGAAAGAAACATTATTACATTGAAAGAAACCTGCACCATCAAAGCAAGAGACAGAGCAGAATGGAGCTCCATGGCAGCCAACCTTCGTTGCGGAGATGGCACTCGATGATGATGAAAGAAACATTTTAAAATATAAATAAATGAACCTTTAATTGCGCCCGGTTCAAGGTTATATGATATCACTAGTAAAACATAACTTTACAACAAAGATTACACTACATTTGATAAGAAATTACAAGTGATAAGACAATTTACTTAAGCTAGTACTAAACTATGATGATAAAAGTAAACTCTTTAAACAGAGCTTTACAGCAGGAGGCAATCTGACCATTCGAAGTAGACCACGTCGAGCAAGTGTTTCGGCCCTTTAGCTTAAACACTCAAAGTGCGGGGGGTGACCACCTTCTGATGATCAGATTTATGCTTAGCCACCTTTAACATGTTTAATATAAATAATATTTAGTCCTAAAGGCAAGGATCAATCAGCTGTTTGATTAATTACTAATTAAACGAACAGTATCAGTATAGATAGATTAACGACTAAACAAAAAAACAATATCGGAGATAGATTAAACAACTAAACAAACAAAGAAACAAGCAGTATCAGAGATAAATTAACAACAAAACAAACAAATAATATCAGAGATAGATTAACAACAAAACAAAGAAACAAACTATATCTGATACTGTTTCTTTGTTTAGTTATTCATCCATCATCAGAGATAGATTAATAACTAAACAAACAATATCAGAGATAGATTAATAACTAAACAAACAAACAATATCAGATATATATTAATAACAAAACAAACAAACAATATCAGAGATATATTAATAACTAAACAAACAAACAATATCAGAGATAGATTAATAACTAAACAAAGAAACAATGTCAGAGATAGATTAATAACTAAACAAACAAACAATATTAGAGATAGATTAATAACTAAACAAACAATATCAGAGATAGATTAATAACTAAACAAACAAACAGTATCAGAGATAGATTAATGACTAAACAAACAAACAATATCAGAGATAGATTAATGACTAAACAAACAATATCAGAGATAGATTAATAACTAAACAAACAAACAATATCAGAGATAGATTATAACTAAACAAACAAACAATATCAGAGATAGATTAATAACTAAACAAACAAACAATATTAGAGATAGATTAATAACTAAACAAACAAACAATATTAGAGATAGATTAATAACTAAACAAACAAACAATATTAGAGATAGATTAATAACTAAACAAACATTATCAGAGATAGATTAATGACTAAACAAACAAACAATATCAGAGATAGATTAATGACTAAACAAACAAACAATATCAGAGATAGATTAATAACTAAACAAACAAACAATATCAGAGATAGATTAATAACTAAACAAACAAACAATATTAGAGAAAGATTAATAACTAAACAAAGAAACAATATTAGAGATAGATTAATAACTAAACAAACAATATCAGAGATAGATTAATGACTAAATAAACAAACAATATTAGAGATAGATTAATGACTAAACAAACAATATCAGAGATAGATTAATGACTAAACAAACAAACAATATCAGAGATAGATTAATAACTAAACAAACAAACAATATCAGAGATAGATTAATAACTAAACAAACAAACAATGTCAGAGATAGATTAATAACTAAACAAACAAACAATATTAGAGATAGATTAATAACTAAACAAACAATATCAGAGATAGATTAATAACTAAACAAACAAACAATATCAGATATATATTAATAACAAAACAAACAAACAATATCAGAGATATATTAATAACTAAACAAACAAACAATATCAGAGATAGATTAATAACTAAACAAAGAAACAATGTCAGAGATAGATTAATAACTAAACAAACAAACAATATTAGAGATAGATTAATAACTAAACAAACAATATCAGAGATAGATTAATAACTAAACAAACAAACAGTATCAGAGATAGATTAATGACTAAACAAACAAACAATATCAGAGATAGATTAATGACTAAACAAACAATATCAGAGATAGATTAATAACTAAACAAACAAACAATATCAGAGATAGATTATAACTAAACAAACAAACAATATCAGAGATAGATTAATAACTAAACAAACAAACAATATTAGAGATAGATTAATAACTAAACAAACAAACAATATTAGAGATAGATTAATAACTAAACAAACAAACAATATTAGAGATAGATTAATAACTAAACAAACATTATCAGAGATAGATTAATGACTAAACAAACAAACAATATCAGAGATAGATTAATGACTAAACAAACAAACAATATCAGAGATAGATTAATAACTAAACAAACAAACAATATCAGAGATAGATTAATAACTAAACAAACAAACAATATTAGAGAAAGATTAATAACTAAACAAAGAAACATTATTAGAGATAGATTAATAACTAAACAAACAATATCAGAGATAGATTAATGACTAAATAAACAAACAATATTAGAGATAGATTAATGACTAAACAAACAATATCAGAGATAGATTAATGACTAAACAAACAAACAATATCAGAGATAGATTAATAACTAAACAAACAAACAATATCAGAGATAGATTAATAACTAAACAAACAAACAATATTAGAGATAGATTAATAACTAAACAAATAAACAATATTAGAGATAGATTAATAACTAAACAAACAATATCAGAGATAGATTAATAACTAAACAAACAATATCAGAGATAGATTAATGACTAAACAAACAAACAATATCAGAGATAGATTAATGACTAAACAAACAAACAATATCAGAGATAGATTAATAACGAAACAAACAATATCAGAGTTAGATTATAACTAAACAAACAATATCAGAGATAGATTAATAACTAAACAAACAATATCAGAGATAGATTAATAACTAAACAAACAAACAGTATCAGAGATAGATTAATGACTAAACAAACAAACAATATCAGAGATAGATTAATGACTAAACAAACAATATCAGAGATAGATTAATAACTAAACAAACAAACAATATCAGAGATAGATTATAACTAAACAAACAAACAATATCAGAGATAGATTAATAACTAAACAAACAAACAATATTAGAGATAGATTAATAACTAAACAAACAAACAATATTAGAGATAGATTAATAACTAAACAAACAAACAATATTAGAGATAGATTAATAACTAAACAAACATTATCAGAGATAGATTAATGACTAAACAAACAAACAATATCAGAGATAGATTAATGACTAAACAAACAAACAATATCAGAGATAGATTAATAACTAAACAAACAAACAATATCAGAGATAGATTAATAACTAAACAAACAAACAATATTAGAGAAAGATTAATAACTAAACAAAGAAACAATATTAGAGATAGATTAATAACTAAACAAACAATATCAGAGATAGATTAATGACTAAATAAACAAACAATATTAGAGATAGATTAATGACTAAACAAACAATATCAGAGATAGATTAATGACTAAACAAACAAACAATATCAGAGATAGATTAATAACTAAACAAACAAACAATATCAGAGATAGATTAATAACTAAACAAACAAACAATATTAGAGATAGATTAATAACTAAACAAATAAACAATATTAGAGATAGATTAATAACTAAACAAACAATATCAGAGATAGATTAATAACTAAACAAACAATATCAGAGATAGATTAATGACTAAACAAACAAACAATATCAGAGATAGATTAATGACTAAACAAACAAACAATATCAGAGATAGATTAATAACGAAACAAACAATATCAGAGATAGATTATAACTAAACAAACAATATCAGAGATAGATTAATAACTAAACAAACAATATCAGAGATAGATTAATGACTAAACAAACAATATCAGAGATAGATTAATAACTAAACAAATAAACAATATCAGAGCTAGATTAATAACTAAACAAACAAACAATATCAGAGCTAGATTAATAACTAAACAAACAAACAATATTAGAGCTAGATTAATAACTAAACAAACAAACAATATCAGAGATAGATTAATAACTAAAAAAACAAACAATATCAGAGATAGATTAGTAACTAAACAAACAAACAATATTAGAGCTAGATTAATAACTAAACAAACAAACAATATTAGAGTTAGATAAATAACTAAACAAACAAACAATATCAGAGATAGATTAATAACTAAACAAACAAACAAACAAACAATATCAGAGATAGATTAATAACTAAACAAACAAACAAACAATATCAGAGATAGATTAATAACTAAACAAACAAACAAACAATATCAGAGATAGATTAATAACTAAACAAACAAACAAACAAACAATATCAGAGATAGATTAATAACTAAACAAACAAACAATATCAGAGCTAGATTAATGACTAAACATAGACGATTCTTCAGTGTGTTAGAAAGTGCTATGTTGTGAACTGTTTTATTCTTATAGTAAATGCTTATACAAATGCGCATTAGGTGTTAAATGTTATTGTCAGTTATCTTTTGTTCTATAACATCAGTATTTTTGACATGCTTGATAACACACGTCTTACGATAGCTGAAAATGGTTGCCAGTAAAAATATCCTTTGTTGCTCTGTTATTGTTTTACATTAGTGTCTTGCATTCAAATAATTTATCTTCGTTAAGTCTTTCATTTAAAAGAAAAGTATTTGTACTTCTGCAACATCAGTCCAAGGCTAGCACACCAGCTTTGATAATTGGAGTGAACAAGACAATAAATTATCATGTGAAGAGGAACTAATATGGAGGATGGGGGGGGGGGATATGAACGATAAATTTATTATTTTAAAATAAAAACATATTAAACGGCGCAAAATACGAAATTTAACTGTAATACATAAACCTTAGGGAGAAAACTCAACAACAAAATATAGTTCATACGTACACTAAAGTTACAGAAAATGAAAGCTGTTGACATTTTGGAAAAAACAATTTAACCAAAGGGGCATAAATCTGTTAAATCTAGCTAACACGTAGTTAATATGAGTTATTAACCTCAATGCAGTCGATATAAATCTATCTATATATCTATTTTTCTATATAATTTCTTCGATTGTTTTGAATTCGTTCCACGCTATACCAAGTATTTCCTCTAGATATTTATTTTTAACATTGTTTCTATGTCTATTGTTGTTTTCCAGCTCTCACACGCATATGTGAGGGTTGATAGTACGTTTGATTTGAATAGTCTAAGTTTTGTGTTTGTGCTGATGAGTTTTGATTTCCACAACTTGTCACGGCTTCTGAAAGACAATACTGGTTTAGTTATTATGATTCTAATTTCTTTACTTGTATCATCTTCCCGATCAATGTGACTTCCAAGATAGATAAAGTGATCGATCTCTTCCACTGGTTTGTTTTCCGTGTATATTCTGTCATCTGTTGGAATTAAGCTTTGCAGGACTTAGTAGTCTTTTCATGATAGATCTCAATCCCAATTTTCCTGGCTATTGATGATAGTTCATTTGTGTTTTCCTGCATCGTGTTTATCTGACTGCTGAGAGGACTAAGTCATCAACAAAGTCGAGGTCCTCCAAATGGTCTCCTTGTGTCCATTCGATGCCTTTATTACCAGTGCAGTATTTCTTCATTGTGAAGTCCATAACAATTCCAAATAACAAGGGCGATTAGATACATCCTTGTTTAACCCATGTTTCTATTGGAAAACATTCGCTCAGTCCTTCCTCTGTACGAACTGCGCATGTGTAGCCATCATACATGTCTTTAATAATATTTATGATTTTTTATGGTAAGCCATATTGCTTCAGAATTTTCCACAAATAATCTCTATAAATGCTGTCGAATGCTTTTCTGAAGTCAATGAAGTAAGTACAAAAGGTTTTTGCTTTTCAATGTGTTCCTCCAATATAAGTCGTAGAGTAAAAATGTGGGCAAGGCAGCTTCTACCTTCTCTAAACCCAGCCTGTTCTTCGCGCATATAACGAAATAAATAGGAAGTACTAATCTGGCTATCTGAAACATTCATTGTTTTTCTAATTCTTGTGATAACTCTGTCCTTTTGGAACTGTTGTCAGTTTTTGTTAATATGAGTCAGACGTTCTTTTACTAATGGAGAGAAAATGCTGATTCTGTTAAAAATTTGAATGTCAGATCCGGCAATAGAGTGAAAAAGACTTTATTTATTTACTTTATTTAATATTTATACCATAAGGTATCGTCTCTTTTCTCATGTGTCTTTCATCTTCGTCTTCTTTTCACAGCGTACATCCGTTTAGTGGGCGTGAATGCGTTATGTCGTTAGTTTACGGCAAAGTCGCAATATATGTGACTTTCGCCCCGACACATCCGTGTTTGCCATGAGTAGACTTGTTTAACAATTATTGCCCGAGCAGCGGCTATTATGGCCGACTCCTTTCCATTGTAACTGCCAAAGGTTCTTTAATACGCATGAGTGCACACATGACTTCAAGTTTTTTTTTTTTTTGCGCAGTTATCGAGGGGGTTAGCCATTCGATCTATTTACCCATAGAACAGGGAAGAGTACAGTCATTAAAAAAAAACACGAAATCGATTTGTCCATTTCTTTTTAAAATTCCCATGTGGGACTCGAACCCTGAACTTTCTTGTCCAGAGGCCGACGTATTACCTCTAGACCACACTGCCACCATTATTTCATCTACTAATTTCGACTTCATCTAACTTTCAAAAGTTGCGTCATTCAATATATTTATTCTTCACGTGTAACCTTCTGTCATAACTGTCAAATATTTAACAATAATAGTGGGAGCTGCCGTATAGTAGTAGACATGAGATCGGGTTCAATCTTCACCAACTGTTTATGCAGAATAGAAGAAAAAGACATGGCATGTTACAGTTAATGAGAAACTCAACAAAAAGAACAACAGTTTTGAGTAAATACAAAGTAAGTTCAATTTCAGGAGAAGCGCTATTAACGTCTGTGTGAAAGTGCAATATCGAATGGATCCTTACCTTCTGCCCGTCGGCAGTTATGAACTCGTCTGGTATAGTTTGTAACTGAGTGCTGTCGCTACCTGTTTCAACAATTCTTCCAAGTTTACGTGCGATCTCGTACATGGGGTTGCCATCGCTTCCGTGAACAAACTGGGCTCCGAAGTCGATGTTCTTGCCGTCTAAACATTGAGAACAAAGATTATGAATGTCGTCTGTCCTCACACATAAGAGGATGAACGATACCATAAGTTTCTATTTGAAGACATCGACATTAGGAAGAAAAACATTCCCAAGAGACATACGAGCAGGCAGGATGCGTTGCAAGTTGAGATGTTAGGACTTGGAGAAAAGAAGATTAACACAATTTACGATTTGAGTATGACAGAACATAAACTCATTATGAGAATACGAAACTTCAATTTACTTATGAAGAAGAGGAAGACAAGATTAATTAGAGGCTTAGCGTCGAACTACACAAAGAAAGAACAAACTACATAAAAAAAGAACACTTCGACACGATTCAGAATATAAGCTCGTTTTTCAAGATCAAAAAGTAAAGTCACATATTTGGACCCAAGTTAGAACTAGCAAGTTGTTGAATAGACGAGTGTTGTGATAATATGATATGTTTGAAACATAAATGAGCATCAAGATCAATAAATGCCCAAATAAAAGATCAATGTTTGAATATGTACATACTGTTGTTAAGTCGCCCTTGAATGTGCACCAGACAAACCCTGCTAACATACATCCGCCATGACTAGCCGGGTAAAAGGATGTAAAAGTATATAGAGGGGCAGATGTAGCTTCTGATCATCGTCTTCTGTTAGCCAAACTTAAAATTAAACTAAAAAGGTATACTACAACGAATAAGGATAGAAAGCATTTCTATGTAGGGTTTCTTAAAGAACAAGGAATTAAAGATAAATTTGCAGTCACAATATCGAACAAATACCAAGTCCTCCAACAACTAGAAAATACAATAAATATAGAAGATCATTGGAAACAGGTAAAAGATATATGGAAAGAGACATGCGAAGAAACACTGGGGAAAAGAGAACGCCAGAGTAAGGCATGGATGACAGCAGAGACCCTGGATAAATTTAAAGAAAGAAAGAACAAGAAAGCAGACATAAATAAAAGCAAAACAAGAAGTAATAAAGCCAAGACACAGGAAGCTTACACAGAGGTGAACAAAGAAGTGAGAAGATGCATTAAAAGGGATAAGAGGAAATATATAGATGAACTAGCTAAAGAGGCAGAAGAAGCAGCAAATAAAGGGAATATGAAAGAACTGTACAACAGCACAAAGAAATTAGGTGGAAAATACAAACAGATCAACGCCTTTATCAAAGATAGGAAAGGAAATCTGCTTAGTAATATAAGGGAACAAATGGAGAGATGGAAAGAGCACTTTGAAGAACTTTTGAATAGACCCGGCTCAAATAATCCTCCAGATACACTACCAGCAGAAGAGAAGAGTTACACGTTAACTGCGGAAAACCTAGCAAAGAAGAAATAATGAAAGCCATCAAACTATTAAAAAATGGTAAAGCCACAGGACCAGATGAAATTCCTTCGGAAGCCATCAAAGCAGATATTAACACCTCTACCAAGATGTTACATGATCTATTGGGTAAAATTTGGGAGAGGGAACAAATACCTAAAGACTGGAAAGAAGGTTATATGATCGAACTACCAAAGAAAGGAAGTTTACAGTAGTGCACAAATTATAGGGGAATTATGCTACTATCAGTGCCAGGAAAAATGTTAGGCAGAATCATTCTGGAGAGACTAAAGGAGGCTATAGAGAAACACTTGAGAGATGAACATGCAGGTTTTAGGAAGAACATATCATGTGCTGATCAAATAACTACTCCACGTATAATAGTTGAACAAAGTTTAGAACTAAAATCCCCACTTTATATTGGATTCATAGATTACGAAAAGGCATTTGATAGTTTCGACAGAAGAATGCTTTGGAAGTTGCTGAATCATTATGGAATCCCCATAAAGTTTATTAACCTGATAAAAACAATGTATGAAGGTACAAAATGTAGAGTGGTGCATGAAGGACAGCTTACAGAAGCATTTGAAATAAGAACAGGAGTAAGGCAAGCATGCCTCCTGTCCCCATTTCTCTTTCTACTGGCCATAGATTTGATTATGAAAATAACTCAAAACAACAGAAATGGGATCCAGTGGTCACTGACCAAACAACTTGATGATTTAGACTTTGCTGATGACATAGCTCTCCTATCACACAACCATCAACAGATGCAGGATAAAATGAGCATATTTGATGAGAGATCACAACAGCTAGGACTAAAGATTAATAGAGATAAGACCAACATTATGAGAATTAATGCAGTTGGCAATAATCAAATAAAACTAGGAGAAATACCTCTACTAGACGTACAATCTTACATATATCTGGGCAGTTATATAGATAAAGAGGGAGGAACAGAAAATGATACCAAAATAAGGATATCAAAAGCAAGAGGAGCTTTCATTGCACTGGGAAACATATGGAAATCCAAAGAAATTAGGTTAAATACAAAATAAAAATTGTCAACTCAAATTTTAAGTCGGTCCTATTATATGGCTGTGAAACATGGAGAATAACAAAATTGACAATCACGAAGGTACAGACTTTCATTAATGGATGCTTACGCAGAATAAAGGGATAGAAATGGCAGGACAAAGTCACTAACGTGGAATTATGGAAATATACCGGTCAAATACCAGTGGATAAAGAGATACAGCGTAGACGATGGCGATGGATAGGACACACACTACGGAAGCCAACTGAGAGTATTACACAACAGGCCCTTTTTTGGAATCCCCAGGGGAAAAGGCAAAGAGGAAGACCAAGGACCAACAGATCGAAGCAGAGATGAAGATGATGGGGAAGGCATGGAATGATCTTAAAAGAATTGCAAAAAACAGAACGACTTGGAAAGTGTTTTTTGAAGACCTATGCTCCACTGTTAGCTAAAAGGTAGAAGAAGATCAATAAATGCCCAAATAAAAGATCAATGTTTGAATATGTACATACTGTTGTTAAGTCGCCCTTGAATGTGCACCAGACAAACCCTGCTAACATACATCCACCATGACTAGCCCGTCCTAGTACTTTGCAAGTGCACAACATATACAGACCCCCAGACATAAAGGCAACCCCCCCCCCGCCCCCGCACCCCCCATAACAACCACGCGCACACAAAGTTTACACGAATGAGAAAACTGTGACATTGAGAAGCTACAATGGAAGTATAAATAAGTGAAAACAGAACAAACTAAATACAAACATGACACAAATGAAATCTGACATAACTTATACGCACCGACAATCTGACCCTGAACTCGACCGCCGATGTAGTTCTGTGCCTCTAAAACAGTTACGTCATCAAACCCATTGTTTGTGAGCCAGGCTGCAGCAGTGACCCCAGCAACGCCGGCTCCAACGATGACCACTTTGGCTGAACTCTTGGCCATTTGGTGACAACTAAAATGTGTGACCCTGATTTCAAATCCTCCTCAACGATCAACTTTTTTTCCTTTTCCTCTGCGAGTAAAAAGATTTGCAAATGAATATATTTCCTCTCGAACTGTCTCATCAGTTAAGAATCACTGATACATATACACGCATTGTCCATCTCTCTCCCCCTCCCCCCCTCTCTCTCTGCATGTTTTTGTTTGTACAGTGCACAGTTATAGTTAATCGAAGGCTCCGGTACCACTGCAAACGAACTAAAGAAAGGTAGCTATAGTCCCCATCACAGCAGCCTAAGCACACGGCAAAAGACATAAGGCGAAACCGCACAGAAAGTGAGCACATCCATCTGTTCCCCGTCATAAGATATCATTCATCGTAAGCAATCGGAATATCGAAACACTATCAAAACGGATGAAACGCACAGCTCACGGTGTGCACACAGCACTTAACTCAGTAGCTCCGGCAGCATGCTGTACTTGGGTTATGAGGAAACTGCAACAAGGAACAATTTTCAGACACAGCTTTTAACGGTTCCTACCGCTTATCCGCCATAATGACCGGAAGCAACTAATTAGTACAGCATACTGTATGAGGTCTGCAAACAGCCGGCCTCAAACTTCACAAATAGATGACTATTGAAAACTGAACGTAATCTATTTATTCGTTTTTGTGCTCAAATATTCATGTTTACACAGCCAGAAAAGTAATTTGGTGGTCTTTATATGTGTCTTGATCTTTATTGATTACAAACAGCACTTCTTTATGATCGATCTATTCAAATAAATCTGGAACACATCACTTGTTAAACTAGAAGTAAAAGATGCTACTATCAACCACTGATTCAAAGCAAAGCCTTCAAGGCTGTTTCTCACTGATACTTTAGTTTATTTGTTTATTTTTTATCTTTCCATGAAGATAAAAAGTACGTGCTTCTTCTGTTCAGTTATTCAGTTATTTACAGGTCACCATCATTGCACTCCAAACATAGGTCCATAGGTGTTCAGATTATACGTGCCCATGCGTGTTCTCAGCTATTCCTGCAGTGTCCAGGGACTGATGACTTGAGTTATGTGTTGGTTGATAAGTCTTCTTTTACGCCCACTAAAGTTTCACGTCTTTGGCTGTGCCAATCTTAACTCCCATCTCTTTCTTCCGAAAGAGCGAAGTGAACTCATGGCAGTCCAATTCCTGTGCTTCATCCACATTTCGGATGGCATTGATGACGTCCGCCCTATCCACCGGTTGTCCGTTCCCAACGACAGCGCAGCTAGCCAACCTGTCCACTCTCTCACCTCCATGAGCTCCCGTATGTCCCGGGACACAAATAAAAATTACCCTAAGTATTCGTGACCTCCACTTCTTCTATTACACAGTTATACTGATTTTTTAAAGAAATATCTTAAAATGTAAAAACATATGTGGCTAAAAATTGAATTTTTCCTTCCCCGAAAGTCTCAGTTATGCTAATTTTTAGAATTAATTTTGTTGCAAGCATAATTCTACGAAAAAGTAACTCATATATAAATAGACATCAGCAATGCTAACTTCAACTAAAAATGTTAGGTTTTATGTGTATTGTCAAAAATTTAAACCACTTGCATAACCTTTCACGTTTAAGACTGATTGGAATCTACTAGACTCCGGACACAAGCACCCAAAGGTGCTGCAAAATAACTCTCCAAAATGATAATTAAAATGCCAATTTAAGCATAAAACAAACAACTGTGCTATGTCATCCTGTCTAACGATAGCAAAGCTACTGGTCCTAGTTCTCCTATATTACTTAAATGTATCACCTGGAATAGAGCCAGCGGGCTGAGAATCTAGGTGGTAAAACTGGTGACATGATAATCATGACCTGTCAACAACAGAAAAGATGCCATGGGGCAGCATTGTAATCTCCGTGTTATCTTACGATATCAGACCACTTTTTTGTTACCGATGTCACGTGATTTGAACAAATCTCAGAGTTATCTTAAAATATCTGACCACTTTTTGTTACCGATGTCACGTGAGTTGAACAAATTTCTCGATATCACGTAAGTTGAACAAATCTCCGAGTTATCTTGAGATATCTGACCAGTTTTTTTGTTACCGATGTCACGTGAGTTGAACAAATCTCTCAATGTCACGTGAGTAGAACAAATCTCTCGATGTCACGTGAGTAGAACAAATCTCTCGATGTCACGTGAGTAGAACAAATCTCTCGATGTCACGGGAGTTGAACAAATCTCTCGATGTCACGTGAATTAAACAAATCTCCGAGTTATCTTAAGATATCTGAACAATTTTTGTTACCGATGTCACGTGAGTTGAACAAATCCCAGAGTTATTTTAAGATATCTGGCCAGCTTTTTTTTTTCTTACCGATGTCACGTGAGTTGAACGAAAGAAAATGTAAGACAAGTTTATAAATCTAATCAAGTTCGCTCAAATCTTGTAACAGTTCCTGAGACGTGACGGCCTGTGTGGTAAATGATGGAGTAATCTTAGATAACTTTTTGCATGATGATCGTTGTGGCCACGGATGCGATATTTGAATTCTGTTAAAGTGGTTTAATGTTCAAGTTGCACACGTCACAGAAGCCTTCAAAGTTTGAAGTAGAAAAGAGTAGGTCCCAAGCCGTTGCTTTTGGCGAAATTTAATAGAAAGTTGTATAAAAAGTTATATATATTTACATTAACCAGTCTGTTTCTTAAATTGTCCAATGTTGGCTGGGGTGGGGGGGAGTGGGGTGGGGTGGGAGATCTTTGCAGGTATTCATTACTTAATTTAGATCTTCTTTTGCATTTATTGGGAGGTAAATCGGAGGGATGGAGTAGTGTGCATTTGTTTAAGTGTGTTCAATTATAGGTATGATGGACATAACAAATGATAATTTTAAAAACAAAAGTAAAGTACCCCCGTCACGCCAAGTGACGTATAGGGAATATGGTGTTAGTGACCATAAATTTTACAGACCCTCGGCACATGATTTTTGGGGTAGTGTGGTCGGTATTATGCCCGTGTCGCTTTACCTTCCCAGAAAAAATCCTGTATCCATTAAAGGCTGGGTGAACCGGAAGCCGTCAGTTGGGTTCGAACCCCAGCTCCTGTACTTTGTGGTCCAGTTCACTAACCACTGAGCTATCGTGGCTCCCAACACATGATAGTGACTGCTCAAAAATTAGTACTCAACTCCTTCATGGAAACCAAAATTCAAAGCTGTGAAATGATTAATTTATTTGATTTTGAAAGAGCGTTTGTATTCTTGATTAAGACATTCCGTAAAAGTTGTGGTGCTCCTTGTTCTGCAGAGGTAAGCGAAAAAACCAACACTTCAAAGTATTGTGAGGTTCACTGGGGAAATCATTGTCAGAACCACCCAACATGGCTCAGATACATCACAACAGTAGTATAGAATGACATGAACGTGCGGAAAGATGTCCCGAGTGCGAAATTTCAAAACATGTAACAAGTCGCAATAATAAATACAATAATAGGTTTGGGGTGCAATATTTGTGTTGCACCGGAAGCTTAAAACCGAATTCTGGTCGTGGGCTATGGCAATCAACGTCACTCAAAGAACTATATGCAGCTGCTTCTCGGGTTAAACAAGGTACGAAGAAAACTAATCTAGCAAAATATGATAAAATAGTAATCAACACTAACTTGACTACTCCAACCATATATGTTACATCTGATACGAAACGTGCTGACAGAAATAAAATCCATACTAGTCGCTTTACACAGGACGGTTGTAACTAACTACATATACTCAACTTTGATGCTCTTGCATTGCGCCTGCGGCCACAATATTTATACAAGTACGTGGGTGCGTGCGTATGTGTGTGTGGGTGTGTGTGTGTCCAGGTTGGGCATCAGCGAATCAATTCAAAGGAAGAGATATATTTAAAGCATTCGGAACAAATTAGAAACAATCAACAACAGAAAAAAAAAAAACAAGATACGGACCGAAGCAGGATCAAACCCATACTCAGTGGCACAGCGCCTTCTGAATTGATTAGCTGTTTGTCGCCTCGGAAGTTTCTCTCTATAATAATATTCATTTATTACTATTTGTCTCCTGGGTATCAGCGCAAGCGCGCCTTCCTTATACATCATCATTGCACCATTTCTACTAATCGTGATGCAACACTCACTATTGCACAATTATCAGAAACTGAACATTAGTGCATATTCTGCAACGCCTTCGGACACCTTTGTTTCAATCAAAGATTTCAGAATAGCTGCCACAAAACTGAACGCGTTGTTAACAGGGGAAGTAATCAATGTTTACATTTTATCTCAGTAAAAATGAGATAAATGAATCATCTTCATTGAGTGCCATCTCCGCAACGAAGGTTGGGTACCACGGAACGCCATTCGGCTCCGTCTCTTACTTTGATGGTGCAAGTTATCGTAGGCTAATTTGCTCATCTTTTTATGTTACTAGTCCATGTTAGTCTTTGTCTGTCTCTGCCTTTTTTACCTTGCATTTTCTCCTCCAAGATTACTTTTAGTAGGCTGTTGTGTTTTTTAACATGGGCCAAAAATCGCATTTGTCTTGTTTGAATTATGTTTGAAGAACTGAGAAAAAAGGTAGGAATAGCCCCCTGCCAAAGAATATATAAGGAAACAACAGATAAAATGGTTTGGCAACGTGACAAGGCAGAAAGAACGAAACACAATACAACAAGCCATCAACAAACGTTGTGAGAACACCGGACCCAAGGGTCGACCACGAAAAAGATGGGTCATTGGAATATTAGAAGCACTAGGAAACATAACAGCAGCAGAGGCGAACAGAAGAGCAAAAGACCGCAAATTATACCTCCCCTCGACGCTGAAAGGCAAATGAGGAAAGAAAGAAGAGGAAGCAGAATTGTGTTTAGTAATTCTCTTTTTATTTTTAGTTGTTTTAAGACTTCATCATGCTATAAATTAAGTCACGTTTTTAATCTGGAGGAAGTTTTCTCCAACAAATGGTCTTAACACATGAAGACATAGAATTACTTTTTTTTTTCTCTTGTGAGAGAATATGTTATGGTTTCTGATATAATCAAACATCTATTGAACGCTTGATTTAAATGAAATAAATATTGATAATTTTTGTCTAGTAATTTCTATTAATAATAACAATATATATGATGGGATTTCTCAGAAGAATGTTGAAAGTTCCATGGACAGCTAAAAAGACCAATGAGGAATGTTCTCAAAGAGGCCAACACAAAAAGGGAGCTCTTTAAAAACCATCAGAAAGAAGCAATCAACATTTTTCGAGCACATCATGAGAAGAGGAAAGTTGGAATACTTGGTTACAACTGGCAAAATAAAAGGAAAGAGAGATTGTGGGCGACAAAGAGAGAAAATACTGGATAGCTTGGTGTCATGGCATGGAAAACAGTCAACAACAGAACTGATACGATGCACTGTATATAGAAGATTGTGGAGGGACATGATCACCTACGCCAACCGGTATGGCACATGATGATGATGATATATGTAGGATTATTTAGACATAAAAAAAAAGAAGAAAGAAAGCAGTTAAAGCGTGAAATAGCTCAAATATGGCGTGGTCTAACTTTTGGTTTCAAGTAAACTGTTCCTAGTGGTTGCTTGTGCTCAAATCCAAAAGAAGAAAATGTATACATTTGTTGCCATCTTTACTTTACAGGGGGTTTGGGTGGTCGACGACATTATGTACGTGTTCGTGTTCTAAGATACTCCCGTTCTTTCAGGAAAATTATTGGAAAACTAATGAACTGTGTGTGGTATAATGATAACTGTTCTTAGACCTAATTTTTCTTTCTTGAAATCATACAAAAACTAAGGCAATCACATAACCCAGTGATGGCCAAATGGCGGCCCGCGGACCATATCCGGCCCTCCAGTCTATTTTTCTTAGCCATTGAAGCGTCCACAGAAACTACTTTAATAAATATCTATTGTTAAAAACCAATGTTCCAGCCAGTTAGAAAAATAATATAAAGGTAATTTTGAAATAAATAATTAATTACTTGTTACAATTGATAAAATATGTCATCAAAGTCCCACAAATATATATATCACTAAATCACACAATGTCATTTTTGTTATAATCCTCTTTAGTGTGGCCCTCTTGTCTCGGTTTATAATCCGTCCCTCGGTCAAGGTTAAGCTGGTTACCACTGACTTAACCAATAGAACGGCAGGGAGCTGGTTGAACTCCACTAATCGATTTAATTCGCGACAGGGAGGGGAGCTGGGAGGGATCAATGATCAGCTCTCTATATTGCTGTTGCTAATCGATTAATTAGTTATCTGGCACTCATGGGTGCTTCAAAGGTGTCATGTTTCCTTCAACAGACGGTAATTGATATGCATGCCAATGGTTCTAGTATCTGGCTATTTGAAATCATCTCCTTAATTAACTGAACCTAATTATAACTACGTATATAACTTTTTAAATATATCAGCAATAAGCCAGTGGTGGGGAGTGTTAGACACTCCAAAGCATGGTGACAGCTTTACAAAGAAGGAACACAATACAATACTGACGTTTCGGCCTTTGACCTTCTTCAGAATACAAGGACAACGACAACAAACGATGAAACACAATTATATATAACTACATGTTAGATGATCCGGTGAATAGAGAGGTGGACAGAAAAGAAGAGACGAAAGTAGAATGTTGAAATAAGTAAGGAGGCTACATGAGGGGAGGTAGGATGAGAGTCAAGATGTGTAGAATAGAAAGATAGGAAAAATGAGGAAGAGATAGAAATATCAATAGTACAAAGTGGATAATGTATCGTAAAACTTTTACCGCAGCATTGCAATTATTTGCCTATTCCCTATATATCAGCCATGTCCGGCTTGATAGCTCGTAGAAACAAATCCTAAACTACTCAGAGAACCAACAATAAAATGGTTTTGTCCTAATAATAATGTCGTGCGATAACGTACAGTACAAAGCATATATTGAAAGAGAAGGGCGAAGAGCAAGAGATAGACCTATAGTAGGACAGACAGACAACATCAAAGTACTGCTGCAACATCAATTGGCAATGGCTGAAGCTGCCAGAAGGACAAGAACCAGAATTTTGTATTTCCTTCTACAGGGCTGGCTAACAGAAGTTAATATCGCCGTGTTCACTTAACTGGTAGCTCTTACTAATATAGAACACCTATACAGGTGTGTCGCCTTCTGGGCTGCACTAGAAGTTTCTCAGCATAACCTGGGATAGACGAACTCCAACTTCTCCAGTTAGAGGCGAGAATGTCTAGAAAGCCATTAAAACCCGCCATATCAATAAGTAAAAATGACACCTTGTTTGCATCAACTCGTGGCATTATATAACAACACCCGGATATTGTACAAAGAGGAAAGAAAGAAAGAAAGAAAGAAAGAAAGAAAGAAAGAAAGCAAGAAAGAAAGAAAAGAGTGTCCGGATTCTTATTAATTTTTTTTTAATTTATATAATAATTTATTATTAATATTATTATTGTTCTTTAAACTGGTGATCAAGAGGTGGGGTACTGAATAATAATAAGACAGTACAAATCTTTGTGCGATAGGTCGGATAATGAGATATAACAGTGCGAGAGCGTCAATTCTCTTCCTACTTATACAAGTTTCCCAAGTACAGCTGAAAAGAACAATATTTTACAAGGACATGGCTGAACTTAAGCCCACATAAAAACAGCCCAGGAGTGGTGTGAATTTATGAGCTGTAATCGATACAGTTGTGATGTTACCTCTCTCAATCCCTGCTCCTCACCTTTATTGTCAAGGTTATGGTGTGCTACTTCAGATAAGGTTAGCCAATAGTTACATTATTGAGCGTTGTGTTTGTTATAAATAAAGAAGACCCTTTTTTGTCATTTTGTTACCTTTGGCAGATAAAATAGGTTTGGGCTTATGTAAAGTAGGCCGCTTTGAATGAAAAATGTAGCTTTTACTGCAGCCAATGAATACAAATTGCACTCTATTATAATCTATATTTTTCCATTTCAAAAACAAAGTTTATTTAATTCATTTCAGTTCTATCGCTGCCATGCCATGTGGCAATGACTGTCTCAGCTTCTCTGCCCTTGATGACAAGTGCGTACAAGTATCATCATCATCGAGTGCCGTCAACGCATCGAAGGCTGGCTACCATACATCGGAGACAAATTATAATAAATGAATATGATTATAGAGGGAAACTTCCGAGGCGATAATCAGCGAATCAATTCAGAGGAAGAGGTATGTTTACAGCAGTCGGAAAAAAATGACAAATAATCAACAACAGAAAAAAATATCGACCAAAGCAGGATCGAACCCGTACTCAGTGGCACAGCGCCTTGCCACGAAAAGCCAAACGCTAGGGAACACTGCTACTCAGCTAACTAAAAATTAGCTATCGTGAACAATGTCTTTTCGCACATGTTTTCTCATGACTGTAGCATAAGGCTGCGATTACAGCTCGGAATACATAGTGTTTCTGTATTTTTTCCTGTTAAGACAAGTATCTCCCGGATAGGGTAGGGCTGAATACTTGCGTTGCAGACAAACATTTAGGACGAAACAGCACGAATAGTAGTTTCCAGTGGTTTAGACTGTAGACAAATAAAAAGACCCTTTATATGTACCATACATAGGTTGCATTGGATCGTGAATTTCAGTTTTTCTTGATTTTGACAGACTTTGAATTTTTCCTTCCAGATGTGAGCAGAAAGTCTGCAATTTCTTGTTGTGTTTGTTGCTTGAAGAGAAAGCTCTTTCCTTTTTCCACTGGAAATTAGAACTATAAATTTATAGTCTAGAATACGTTTACACATTGTTAAGTTTGAAGGGATTGTGATAGCCATGATGGAGGCAAAATAACTCAAGGCCAAGCTATACTATGGCAGAATTAAACGTGCCTCCGCCCCTGTTCCTCACGCCATAGGCTTTCTTCTACACTAAATTTAATCCATCATCGTTGAGTCATTTTATTCCTGTGGTGGATTAGATAAAAATCGTGGTAATTCCTAACAGTCTTGCACGAACAGGTACACGAATGTACTCGTTTAAATATACATATATGCAATTTTTTACGTCATCTCGTTGCTATTTCAGCTATCTGATTAATCAATTTACATTTATAATATATTATTAATTCATTAATTAAATTAAGAGAAGTAAGTATATGCCGGTCATGTGATGCTAAGAGATTAAAAGTAAAAAAGCAAGCCTTTCAATAGGAAACATCAGAGGGAAAAAAAAATCAAGAACAATATGCCGACCTCGAAAGAAATTTAGAAGAACACTGACACATACATAGAGATCAAATGCATTTCACCAGGTGAAATGCAAAGAGTAGAAGTGCTGAAAGCGTGACTTGAAATAAAGAACATAAAATACACGCCAAAAGTATCATACAATAAAACGAAAAACACAATTAAAGTACCGTTTTGTTTCTGTTTATAATGGGACTATGAAAAAGTGTTATTCTGTTAATTTATGACATAGTAGTAAGTAAACATTAGTTCCATTATAACATGACGTGCTACATTTAACTCCCCTGGAAATCAAATGAACAAAGGTGGTTGAGTTGGTTACAGGCATTAATAGGAAGGAACAACATCCCCTTCTCATGACCAAATGGTGTGGCTAGTACAAATAATTTGTATGTTTCACATCTCTAAAGAAACGTTTATCGCGCGACATTCTTTACCATTTAATAGAAAAGCAATAGAGACCAAAAATGTAAGGCTTTACAGAAGAATATTAAGAACTCTGGGTGGTCAAGATGACAAATGAACATGTATAGGGATCATTTGATCTAGAAATTTAAATGATCATAAAGAGAGGAAGGGAAGGAAAGTAAAGAAAAATACATTTATGTTTCTAATTTTCATGATATTTTATTTATATCAGTGAGAGATCTTGATGAAACAGAAGTACATGGCATATTGTGACAGTCATCATCATCAAGTACCGGGCCTGCAGGCGTAAGTGATCAAGTTTCTCCACAACTTTTGATCTCGACAGTTATTTATCATTTCTGTTGTTGACCTTCTGCCAAGCCATTCTCTTAAGCTAACTGGTATTTTTTCTCTTTGCTTCCCTCTATCTCTTCGTCCCTTAATTTTCCCAGTTGTCACATTATATTCCAGCTGTTCTCTTCTCAGTTCTAACAGTCAGTCAGCTAGAAAAGATGAATAGGATGTTAGAAAACAGAAGAGGAAAACCTTCACTTCCTGACTTCGTAACACGGGGTATTCCAATAACAGAACAGATGTAGAGAGCAACACAAAGTAAACATCGTGTTACTGCTTCTGAATTTACATAACAACTAACGATAAAGATGCAGCAAATATACATTGTTGACAAGCCCAGGCGGACAGGTGTCTGAACAGCTGCTATTTTCGTTTGTAATGACTTTTATGCAGTCTCATTTGCATCGCTTTTAAAATATTGTTACTACATGTACAAGATTGTGTTTATCGTTTTTCTGTTTTACAAACATGAGCGGATAACGTGTTTACTGCATCAACATTTTTGTTTTTTTAAAAATGGGCTATTCGTATATAGTTATAAGTTATTATTTCAAAATATAATAATTTTGAATAGATAACTTGTCATAAATGAAAGATGTCGATTTCATATTTCCCCTCACCCCCCCCCCCCAAATACTTTCCCAACTGACCGGCTTGTGGGTTCAGTCCTAAATGGTTCATCATCATCATCGCGTGCCTTCTCCGCAACGAAGGTTGGCTACCATGGATCGCCATTCTACTATCTCTTGATTTGATGGCGCAGGCTGTCATAGATTGACTTGTCCATCTCTTGATGTTACTCGTCCATGTTAGTCTTGGTCTGCCTCTTTTACCTTGTATTTTTCCTTCCAATATTACTTTTAGTAGGCTGTTGTGTCTTTTAACATGCAACAAAAATTTCATTTGTCTTGTCTTAATTGTATTTAGTAGTTCTCTTTTTATTTTTAGTTGTTTTAAAACTTCATCGTTTGTTATCTTTTGTTTCCATCCAATTCTACCTATTCTTCTATAAATCTACATTTCAAAGGCTTCAATTTTCTATTCTGTTTTCTTGTCTAATGTCCATGTTTCTGCACCATATAGGAATATTGAGAAGATGTAACATTTTGCCATTCTTAGTTTCAGCCCTGCTGATATTTGTTTTGTTGTTAGTATATTTTTCATGGCATTAAAATTACTTTTTGCCATACCTATTCTTTTTGTTTACTTCAATTTTGCATTTTCCATCATTGGTTTTTGTATGTCCCAGGTAGTTAAGCTCTGGACTGTCTCCAGATGTGTTCCCTCAACTGTAATATTTAATTGTAGGTCTTGAGAATTTTCTTTGTGTATGATCATAGTTTTAGTCTTTTTGATATTCATTAAATGGTTACCGGGGATTTATTCTTGAGAAATAGAAACGGCTTGGCATAGTAAAAGAAACAAGTAAAGTAAAGAGCCCCCGTCAAGCCAAGTGGCGTATAGGGAATATGTTGTAAGTGACCATAAATTTTACAGACCTTCAGCACATGATTTATGGGCCAATGTGGTCGGTATTACGCCCGTGCCGCTTTACTTTCCCAGAAAAAAAAAATCCGGTACCCATTTAAGGCTTGGTGAACCCGGAAGCCGTCGGTTAGGATCGAGCCCTACCCCTTGTCCTTTGTAGTCAAGTCTACTAACCACTGAGCTATCGCGGCACCGCTTGGCATAGTGCTGACCCCCAACATTAAGAAAAATACACTGATGGTCATAACTTATCATCATCATCAAGTACCGGGCCTACTGGCGTTGGGTGATCATGTCTCTCCACAACTTTCGATCTCGGCAGCTATTTGTCATTTCTGTTGTTGACCTTCTGCCAAGCCATTCTCTCAAGCTGTCTGTTATTTTTTCTCTTTGCTTCCTCTATTGTTGTGGCGAATCATGATTGTACAAAGTAATTACGAAGGTGGTTTTCTTTTGCCTTCCGTCGGTTTGTTTACGGTTGGCTCCGCTAGCCTTTGACTAAAAAGTCTCACCCTCAAGGCAGTGGGTTGTTTTACTTCGGGGTACCCTCCCTTAGCCATTTACTCTCCCGAGCTTACCTGCAAGGCAGCAGGGCAGCCACAGGTTGTACTGTTTACTGCATACAGTAGCAGGTAAAATTATCTGACCTGACCAATATTCATAACTGATACTATCACCATATACACAGTAAGTCACATCTGCAGCGAGAGGGAATTCTTTCTCTTTCTTCATTCCAGTAAAATTGACGTGGCATCAGTTATTGTCACGTTGTCTTGATGTCCAAAAGTAATGGCGAGCGAAATATTTTTGTATGTGATATAATACTCATGTCTGCCCCTCCATTACACTCTCCATCACATCCTTCCCTCTGTTTCCACACACACAAGCAAATCGTGCTCAGTTTGTGTGTGAAGCCTTTATAATTCCGCAATGACAACAATAACGGCGCATTCTATTAAAGTAATAAATGTGTGGTTCCAAACTCCAAGATTTTTGTCAATAAAAAAAAATAGCGTATGTATAGACAAACGATCGATATTATTGGATAAAAAGCTATTATTATTATTATGCTAGTCCATTGGGTCGAGATACAGTGAAGAAGATGGCGCTGGATAAGGCACACACTACGGAAGCCAACTGAGAGTATTACACAACAGGCTCTTTTTTGGAATCACCAAGGAAAAAAAAACAAAGAGGAAGACCAAAATATCCTTGGAGAAGACAGATGGAAGCAGAGATGAAGATGATGGGGAAGACATGGAATGATCTTGAAAGAATGGGAAGAAACAGAATATTGTGGAAAGTGTTTGTTGAAGACCCGTGCTCCACAGGGAGCTGAAAGGTAGAAGGAGAAGGAGTTCATCGGATCTCTTGATCGCACAATAAGATCACAGAACAGTGCACAAGCTTCACTACACAGTCAAAGTTGATGAACATTATTTTATTGATAATAGTGATGTTACTGCTTTTGAGTTATTGGCACACGTCCAGTTCTATTTCGACTTGCATACGTCACTGGTTCTAGTAGATAATTAATTATAACACCAGCCAAGTTTTATTATTCGTTTCCGACAAGACCATGAATCATCCCTACAGTGGTGAGCCTTGAAGCTAGTCTGTTCTAGGCGAATATGGATTCTTTCTAGAGGGTGGCAACTCGGTACCCGGAACTGATAACTAATCTGATCAAGGAAATATGATTCGAAGAGAGAGAGCCACCTGGTAATGAAAAATAATAACTAGCATAGCTATGTGAATATGGCTCCAAGAGAGAAGGAGCTACCTGGTAATGAAAAATAATAACTAGCATAGCTATGTGAATATGGCTCCAAGAGAGAGAGCCACCTGGTAATGAAAAATAATAACTAGCATAGCTATGTGAATATGGCTCCAAGAGAGAAGGAGCTACCTGGTAATGAAAAATAATAACTAGCATAGCTATGTGAATATGGCTCCAAGAGAGAGAGCCACCTGGTAATGAAAAATAATAACTAGCATAGCTATGTGAATATGGCTCCAAGAGAGAAGGAGCTACCTGGTAATAACAAATAATAACTATCCTAGCTATGTGAATATGACTCCAAGAGAGAGAGGGAGCTGCCTGGCAATAACAAATAATAACTAGCATAGCTAAGTGAATATGACTCCAAGAGAGAAGGAGCTACCTGGTAATAACAAATCATAACTAGCCTAGCTATGTGAATATGACTCCAAGAGAGAGAGGGAGCTGCCTGGTAACAACAAATAACTAGCATAGCTAAGTGAATATGGCTCCAAGAGAGACAGGGTGCTGCCTGGTAATAACAAATAATAACTAGCATAGCTAAGTGAATATGACTCCAAGAGAGAAGGAGCTACCTGGTAATAACAAATAATAACTAGCCTAGCTATGTGAATATGACTCCAAGAGATAGGAGCTACCTGGTAATAACAAATAATAACTAGCCTAGCTATGTGAATATGGCTCCAAGAGAGAGAGGGAGCTGCCTGGTAATAACAAATAATAACTAGCCTATCTATGTGAATATGGCTCCAAGAGAGAGAGAGAGAGAGCCACCTGGTAATGAAAAATAATAACTATTTTTTTAGCTAAGTGAATATGGCCCCAAGAGAGAGAGAGAGAGAGAGAGAGCCACCTGGTAATAACAAATAATAACTATTTTTTAGCTAAGTGAATATGGCTCCAAGAGAGAAAGAGAGAGAGAGAGAGACGGACAACCCGCTACAAAAAGGTCATACTAAAGTCGGATAAACTGGGAGCAGCTTGCAGTGAATAGCTTTAAACCAAAATAATAATCAACGACGCCTTCCTATCTTTGATGAACGGCAGGCAGTCAAGGAAGAGAATTAATCGACGGATGAATGCTGCAATGAAGTAACTATAAACACAAAGCCAGGAAGATAAATTACTGACCCTTTTTTTTCAAATATTGTATTACACATAATGGTTGTGTTAAAGTTTTTACAAACAGAAACCTCCGGGGCATAAGTCAAACCTGGAGAAAAGTGATTTAATGTAAATATTTCATCGATGTCTTGGCCAGTACTTAGCTCACATTATCAAAACACAAAATTACTCAGTTTCAAAAATATATTCCGTAGCTGTCTTTCTGTTCTGCTTTTAAATAAAGAATAGACTCATATAAGTAATTCCTCGCTTTCTTAAATGTTTAGCTAAATATTTATATTGAATAATGGATAGACTGTTTGCAAGAGTATGTACCCCAGAAATGTAAATCATTGTATTTGATTTGACGACCTATCGATTGTTGGTGTTTATCTCACTACATATCAGTTATTTCTCCTCGAGTAAAGAGGTATTCAAATTCTGAAATATAATCCCTCAAACTGTATCCTCCGCAATAAATCATTAAATGACAAACTAACGCTGTCGGCAAAGACATAAAACACATTTTTATCCAGCAAATTTATTAAACTTACTTTCAAGCAATAGAAGGTGCTTGCCGAATAAAAGAAGTACTTACTTTAACGTCTTGGCTCAGTTTGCTGTCAAATACACCAGATATATGAAACCTAATCTAGACTGCCAGGCCGGCGTTAGCTACAAGTCACGAGACTTTTATCCTTAAGCTCGCCTTTGATAACACCCACCCTTGCCTACTAAACAAATGTCAAGGGCTATTACATACGTAACCTGAGAGCGTAATACAATGAAAGTCCCTTCACTACTGACCAGTGTGTGAACAACGATTGTCCGAACACCCGTATATCTGTCACAGAAGCCAAGGGTATCAAATCGTTTTGTCAGTCTAACTTTAAGAAAGGCGTATAAAGTACCTTGTTCAAGATTTATTGTGCAAGATCTGTTTTTATGATCGAGATTAGAAATTGGGAAGAAGAAAATACTCAGCAATTAAAAACTGAAGCCAAGGTTCATGTCAATTGCATCGATTATGAAAAGTGGACCTAGTGCACATGTAGATAGATAGTAGTATGTATCATGTTGGGGAAAATCTACATTTTAGGTGTTTTTGCCCTGGGAAAGAAAACACGTGGTGTTTCTTTGACCACGTCACAAACTGAAATAAAAAAAAAAGTATTCATGGCTTCTTGTAATGACTGAGTTTTCATGGACAGAAAGAAAATAGTGAATCTGGATTTGTTGGACTTGAACATAAATGATCCTTTTTGTTCTGCATCAAATTATAAAGTTATCGCCCATGTGGCTGAAGTGTCCACATTCACTGGATAAAAGAATGGAACCATTGTCATCTGTCATGTATGTTGTAAGAGGCGTCTAAGGAGGTTGGCGTCAAAGTATTTGTCGATGCTACGGAGTTCGTGCATCAGAATTGAAGCCATTTTCAGTGCTTTCGCTAGTATATGTTGATCGAGCTTCTTACTGAGGAACGTACTGATGAGGAGATCTGAACACTATGGCGTTGTGCAATGAAGATGATCTGTCCGCTAAATGTAATTAAATTAGAAAGGTATTTTAAGATAATACACATTATTGATAGTTTAGATAAATAAAAAAGTAAGATATATTACAAGACCTGAGCGTTGAAGAAAAATGGCTTATAACCATCTTATAGATTCTTCTTCTACCTTTTTAGCTCCCAGTGGAGATAGGACTTCAATAAACACTTTCCAAGTCGTTCTGTTTTTTGCCATTCTTTTAAGATCATTCCATGTCTTCCCCATCATCTTCATCTCTGCTTCTATCTGTCTTCTCCAAGAATCCCTTGGTCTTCCTCTTTGTCTTTTCCCCAGGGGATTTCAAAAAAGGGCCTGTTGTGTTATACTCTCAGTTGGCTTCCGTAGTGTGTGTTCTATCCAGCGCCATCTTCTTCGCTGTATCTCCTTATCCACACGTGTTTGACTGGTACATTTCCATAATTCTATGTTAGTGATTTTGTCCTGCCATTTCCATCCTCTTATCCTGCGTAAACATCCATTAATGAAAGTCTGTATCTTCGTGATTGTCAATTTTGTTGTTCTCCATGTTTCACAACCATATAATAGGACCGCCATAACATTTGAGTTGAAAATTTTTATTTTTGTATTTAACCTAATTTCTTTGGATTTCCATATGTTTCCCAGTGCAATGAAAGCTCCTCTTATAGATTACATTCAAATAATAAGTCTCATCTAAAGACATAGTGAGCTGGAAGGAACAATAACAGAAGGCATGGTTTCAGGAAGACGAGAGATTGGGCAGACCAAGAGGAAGGAGATTTCAATGCACCAAAAACAAGACAAGGTGCCTGACAGTAGCAGAGCTGGAAGTTGTCCGCAACTCATAGCTGATTGTCTGCGCCAGGATCGTTGAACCAGAACCATCCAGACCCTAGTCCACCTCTTCGTGGTGCCTCTGCAAACAAGCTAACCAATCAAGTCTGACTAAGCGAGTAGGAATCGTAGAGGGTAGGAAAACCTGAATTAAAAAATGTACTGAAGTTGGATGTGTTGGTCCGAAAGACACTAATATCACATTTTTACTGCAAACTACAACACATCACATCTACGCCCACTTAACGTCCTTTCAACGACAGATGAATAGGTGGTCTCTTCATTCCTTTAGTTGTCATAGGGTGAGCGCCAAAGAAAGAAAGAATGAAGGAATGAAGGAAAGAAAGAAAGAAAGAGAAAGAAGAAAGAAAGAAAGAAGAAAGAAAGAAAGAAAGAAAGAAAGAAAGAAAGAAAGAAAGAAAGAAAGAAAGAAAGAAAGAAAGAAAGAAAGAAAGAAAGAAAGAAAGAAAGAAAGAAAGAAAGAAAGAAAGAAAGAAAGAAAGAAAGTAAGAAACCGAAGAGACAATGAACTTGACAAAATTATTAAGTGGAAGAAAAGACTTGAGGCAGATTTTCCTTCATTCAAGTTGTGATGAAAGTAACGTTTAACAAACGACACGCAGCTAGAAGATGATGTCTGTCTATTTGCTGCTATTTCGAAGTTTTCTTTGTTTAAATATCGCTGCCGTTGGGAGTGATAGTATTGGGGTGTCTACACATCGCTTGGGTCAACCATAGCCATGCATACATTTACAAAGGCCGCGGATAAAAATAAAACCGTAGACCCTCCAACTAGTGTGACGTTGTAGATATAGGATCTATAGAAGGCTGACCCACAACCGCCTCTGCTTGCATAGCTGAAAGCGTCAGGATAGTTTAAGGTTTTTCGGGAATTTCCTGTGAGCCTGGTCATCATTGAGTGCCGTCTCCGCATCGAAGGTTGGCTACCATGTAGCGCCATTCCACTCTGTCTCTTGCTTTGATGGTGCAGATTGTCATAGGCTGACTTGTCCATCTTTTGATGTTACTCGTTCATGTTAGTCTCGGTCTGCCTCAGCCTCTTTTACCTTGTATTTTCCCTTCCAATATTACTTTTATTAGACTGTTGTGTCTTTTAACATGACCCAAAAATTTCATTTGTCTTGCTCTAATTGTGTTTAGTAGTTCTCTTTTCATTCTTAGTTGTTTTAAAACTTCCTCCTTTGTTTTCTTTTCTTTCCATCCAATTCTACCTATTCTTGTATAAATCAACATTTCAAGCGCTTCGATTATCTGTTCTGTTTTCTGGTCTAATGTCCAAATTTCTGCACCATACAGGAATATTGAGAAGATGTAACATTTTTCTACTCTTAGTTTTAGCCCTGATGTTATTTGTTTTGATGTTAGTATATTTTTCATGGCATTATACTAACATCAAAACAAATAACTTGTAGACCTTTGTAATTCTATAGATGGCTATGGGTCAACCGCAGCTGTGTATGAACGTTTTGTGTTTGAGTGGTCCTATTCTCTCTACCCCGATGCCTTTCTTTTCATGAACAATGACCAACTAACCCCTTATGGTTGTTGCTGGGTCGACTGAAGGTCATGTTGCTAACTAGCAAGATGAAAAAAAAACGGTCTACAACAAGGAGGAATTAAATTGGGGTATATGTCCTCCATTTCTTCAACAGCACTGGCACAAAAATAATACCGACCACATTGCCCCAAAATCATGTGCCAACGGTCGTAAAATTTATGGTCACTAACAACAATTGCCCTATATGCCACTTGGCGTGACGGGTGTACTTTACTTTTTACTTACTGGCACAAAATACAAAATGGAAATCAACAAAACAGAAGTCATGAATTTGGCAAGAGAGAAACAGAACATCAACATAACTATAGGCGGCTGACAACTAAAACAAGTAGAGAAACTTAAATACCTAAGAAGTCTAGTGACAAACGACAATTTACAATCAGAAAAAATACACTCAAGATGCAACAAATCTTGTGAAATTATTGGGCACCTATCACTACTATCGTCCAACAGGGAAATAACTCTACAGGCAAAACGGGCACTATACAAATAATACAATACAATCTTCATTCCAATGCTGTGCTACCAACGCCGGTCCTGGACACTAGATGCAAGAACAAAAATAGAAAAATAACCACGCTGGAAGGAAAGAGAGATAAGATCAGAAATGATGAACTGAGAAAAAAGCTAGGAATACCCGCCCCCTTTTTTTCCACCATTAGAATATGTAAAGAAACTAGTAGATGAAATGGTTTTGCCACGCGACAAAGCAGAAAGGTCAAAACACAACACAATGAGCCTTCAATAAACGTTGCGAGAACACCAGACCAAAAAGCCGACCACGAAAAAGATGAATTGACGGAATATTTGAAACACTCGCAAACATAACAGTAGGGGAGGTGAACAGAAGAGCAAAAGACCGAAAATTATATCTCCCCTCGACGCTGTAAGGCGACTTGAGGAAAGAGAGAAGTGCTCCATTTACTTCCATGTACAAACAACTACAGAGATACAGCTATTTGCCTACAAAGTGAGTAACACGGTGGTCTGATATATATAGTACAAATATCTAGTTGCGTGTCGACTCCATATTTTGTATATTTTTTAAATTAATCACAAGCACGGTCATTCTTTACAAGAATCCAGGTTTGATTCTTAGAATTCTGATCGACAAGTCTCCAGGGTTCACTCAACCCCTAAAAATGGGCACCAGAGATTTTCCAGGGAGATAAAGGCGACTTGACACGATACCGCATCACTCAAAAAGGTGTCAAGGTCGTGGAAAAAAGAGGTCATCAACAACATATTCTCCATACACCTAGCAAGGCTTGAAGGGAAGCTTTCCTTTCTGTCTGCCTCTGTTTGTTCCCTTTTTCTGTTACTTTCTCATATTTTTATCAATATGATTTTCATTGCTATTATCATGTAATCTTCATTGTCACTTAATTGATTTGAAATATAATCTCGACATATTATCTTCATATTTGTAGCACGTGTTTTTTTCCCTCTCTATTAAACAAAAGTGTTTACATCAAGTCTTATCAACCCACTCTATAGAGACAACTCTTAATCTACCAGACCTCTGTAATCACTGGTGTACTCCCATTTGTATTATCGTTGGCAAGGACCAAACATGAGAATGTTAATTCGCGGTAGTTCTAGTGTTTAAATACTAACAATATAAATAATATAATAAATATATTCAAAGTATAATATAAATAATAATATAATATATATAAATAATAGAAAAAATGGTTTGGCTACGTGTAAAGATAGAAATGCCAAAACATTACACAGCGAGTATTTAATACATTTTGCAATAACACGAAACTAAAAAGATTGATTGATGGAATATTAGATACACTTGGAAATATAAGAGTAGCAGTGGGGAGCAGAAGAGCAAAATTCCGCAAACTATATCTCCACTCGACGCTGAAAGGTAAATGAGGAAGAAAAGAAGAAAAGAAATACTAATGAAATATGTATCTCAAAACAGTTACAAGTTTATAGGTACACAGCTACGGATGTAATAAAGCCATCTGTGTACCGGTATATCGATTTGTCTAGTTTCAGATATTAAGATGTTTACATTTATCTTTTCCTAGTATATCTGTTTGTGAAATCATCATTTATTTGCTAATTTCACGAATTATATTTCTATCTTAGACATTTCCACACCTGAAAAACCTCTTGTATTTCTACTGACCGGACATACGCGTCTGCGAGATGAAGATTTCATAACAATGCGATAGGTCGAGAAAATAATGGTAAAGGGTGTCCCGTAGCATGTAATGTTTTATAGAAGTTAATTATTAATCGTCATCAACATAGTAAGTAAAGTGCCCCTGTCTCGCCAAGTGGAGTATAGGGAATATGGTGTTAGTGACCATATATTTTACAGACCTTCGGCACATGATTTTTGGAGTAATGTGGTCGGTATTACGCCCGTGCCGCTTTACTTTCCCAGGAAAAATCCGGTACCCATTAAAGCTGGGTGAACCTGGAAGCCGTCGATTGGGATCGAACCCTACATATTTTCCTTTGTAGTCCAGTTCACTAACCACTGAGCTATCGCGGCCTCCTACGTCGTCAACATAGGCCACGGAAATTGAAGGTCAAGTGAAGGGGCTAGTGCTTTTCATCGATAGTAATATGTGCCGAAGTAGATGAGTCCACAGCCATTCTAATTTACCTGGAGAATGTTAGGCTGAGATGGAACAGCGACGATTTGATTGGCAAGAACACTAACCACTACGCTCATGGCTTCTCAGTAAACTAATTGTAAATGAGCAGGGATAACACACACAACCTACAAGTCAATATCATCATCAAGGTAAATGGAAACGGCCTAAGGACTTAAAAGATAGTGCCAGAATAAAGCTGTTTGGGACATGTCACAGAGCGGTGATGGAAAATTCAAGACAGAAAAGAACAAAAATAAACACAAAGCATTTTTAACAACATAAAAGATGCAACTAGCATCATGACTAATATTGAGACTAATAAAGCGTTTTATCTACTCATGTATGGTGTAGGCACATGGACATTAAATATGAATAGATAGAAAGAAGTTGTGTGCCCTTGTAATGTAGATTTATAGAAGAAAACAGAGAATTGTAAGAACATTGGAGAAAATAAATATTGAGTTTTGAAACAGCTGGGGGAAAAATAACTGAGAAATGCAAATTTGAAGACTCAAAGGGAAACACAACAACCTACTGAAAGTTATCTTGGAGGGCAGAAAAAAACAAGGTAAACGAGGTTGAGATAGACAAAAACTAAAAGGATGGAAAAAATCAAGAAAGAGCAAGGGAACCTATGATATATAGCATGTACCATCAGAGCAAAAGGCAGTTTGCCCACGGTGGCAGCCTTCCATGTGACGACGCCATAAGATGATGATGATGATGAAAAGAACGGAACGACAAATAGAGATACACTGAAGAACAAATTAACGTCAACAATAGAAGTGACTAGCAAAGCTATTGAATCGTATGATTACCTATACCAGTCGAGAGGCCCTGTACATGTGCCTTAGAAAAAGCGGTCGAGAGGTCAGAGTTCATTGTTTGAAATGTGTACTCTGTGTGCTGGTTGTGTCACATGCCTCTGTGTACAAAGGTTATATTGTTTCTAATTATTGTGACGTTTACACTAGACTGACAACATCATAGATAAACGCACCGACCACATGCTACTTCAACCTACAGGCTGTAAAATATAGGTCAACACATGGATACATTATAAGTGGACGGTCTCAGGTTTCAATTACAATATGTCGAAAACGTTCCGGTACTTATATACTATATTAAAAGAAGGGAAGTATTACACTTCACCGTACTGACTCATAATAGATTCAAAAACATATTCTCTTCCTTACCATTGTTACCTACCCCAAATTTGTATGCCAAGTACCTCAACTTTCAGCTAACGCAACTAGAAGAGAATATCAGACTGGGATGGAATCCAAGTTAGGGAGTCGCAATAGACAAATAATAATAAATGAATATTATTATAGAGGGAAACTTCCGAGGCGATAATCAGCGAATCAATTCAGAGGAAGAGGTATGTTTACAGCATTCGGAAAAATTGACAAATAATCAATAACAGAAAAAAATATGGACCAAAGCAGGATCGAACCTGTACTCAGTGGCACAGCGCCTTGCCACGAAAAGCCTAATTCTAGGCAACACTGCTACTGTGAGCCGCAATAGCTCAGCGGTTAGTGAACTGGACTATAAGGGACAAGAGGTCAGGTTTGATTCAGCTTCTTCCGGGTTCACCCAGCCTTAAATGAGCACCGGATATTTTCTGGGAAAGTAAAACGGCACGGGCGTAATACCGACAACATTACCCCAAAAATCATGTACCGAAGGTCTGTACAAATTATGGATACTAAAAATATTCCCGTAACATCATATATAAAACCATATTCCCTATACGCCACTTGCCGTTCTTGACTTCTTTTACTTACTATTGAACCCAAGTTAGTGTTATTACTACAGCTACAACTTTAGCCATTATGATACGTGCGAAGATAAGATTTGAATAACAGTCTCATTTGTGGGGTTTTGGCGGTGTCAAGAGCCTGAATAAGTTTACATTAGCAGACCGCTTGAGTCAGAGCAAGGGAGCCGCGATAGCTCAGTGGTTAGTGGACTGGACTACAAAGGACAAGAGGTAGGGTTCGATCCCAACCGACGGCTCAGGTTCACCCAGCCTTTAATGGGTACCGGATTCTTTCTGGGAAAGTAAAGAGGCACGGGCGTAATACCGACCACATTACCCCAAAAAAATCATGTGCCGAAGGTCTGTAAAATGTATGGTCACTAACACCATATTCCCTATACTCCACTTGGCGTGACGGCGGTACTTTATTTTATGTCAGGGCAAGAACCAAAAGTTAAAAATATGATACTCACTCTGTGATATGATCACCACTCTGCGATGACTAACTAGTCAACAGACTAACTAGTCTAATTAAGAGATGAGAGATCGACAGCGAAAGGGAAATACGTCACCAAAAAATATCAAGTTGATGTCGTATATGTTGGGCAGAAAGGCGACGATCAGCTGTTTACCTTAGTGCCAATGAAAGGCAACACATATTTGCAAATGATCGTATGTTGGTTAATATGACTTATACTTTCTTATATAAACAATTGTGTATATTAATTAATAACTGTATATGTGAATGGTTAAACATATGAATTTGTGTGTATATATGCATGATTGCGGATGCAAATTATTGCAATTTGAATGGTAGTATTTGCAATGGTTGCATGAATATCATTGTACCTTTAAAGGATTACACGAATATTTGTTTATGTATGATTGAACGAATTTGTGAATAATGTTTGAATTTCAAAATTAATATATGGAAGGTGACTTCTGTGGATGATTGCATGAGAGAATGAATAGGATTTGACACATGTTTCTTCCTCTTCCTCTTCTATCCTTCCTCTGCTGCCGTTGGCGTCGAGGGGAGAAACAATCTGCGATTCTTTGCTCTTCTGTTGGCCTCTTCTGATGTTATTCCTCCTAGTGACTCTAGTATTCCCTTTATCCATCTCTTTCTCGGTCTTCCTCTTAATCTGGCGTTTTCGTAGCGTTTATTGAAGGCTCTTTGAGTCATTGTTAGTTCTTTTTGTCTTGTTATGTGGCCGAACCAATTTATCTGTTGTTTCTTTATGTATTCGATGGCTGGTTCAATTTCGAGTTTCTTCCTCAGGTCAGTGTTTCTTACTCTGCCCCTTAAGCTGTTTCCTGTCATTCTTCTGACACATTTCATTTCGGTGGTCGTTATCTTTCTTATTGTTCTAGAGTCCAGCGTCCAATTCTGGCACTGATAACTCAGAGTTGGTAGAAACATTGATTTGTATATTGCCCTTTTTGCTTCCGTAGTTATTGCTTTGTTTTTCAATAGTGTTGATACTTGGCCTATAACTTGGCATGCTTTGTTACACCTTATATCTATCTGGTGACACATGTTTGAGTTACTTAAAACATTTGAATATGTAGTTTCTATACATTTCTCGTAAACATTTTTTTATTTTAAAATGACCAAATAGGCTCATAGGTATGGTAACTCATGATGATGATGATGACTGTGACATTTAGTGTAGCTAAACAAGAGATGGGCCACAGAGATAGGATTTCTGGGAAGAATGTTGAAAGTTCCCTGGACAGCTAAGAAGACCAATGAAGAAGTTCTCAAAGAGGCCAACACAAAAAGGGAGCTCCCAAAAACAGAAAGAAACAATCAACATTTTACGGGTACATCATGAGAAGAGGAAAGTTTGAATACTTGGTTACAACTGTCAAAATAAAAGGAAAAAGAGATCGCAGACAACAAAGAGAGAAAATACTGGACAGCTTGGTGTCATGGCATGGAAAACAAAACAATCAACAACAGAACTGATACGATGCACTGTAGATAGACGATTGTGGAAGGACAGGATCGCCTACGCCAACTGGTATGGCACATGATGATGAAACAAGAGATATATCGATAAATTATTGTATGAGAACACGATAATAGTGACAGAAAGTATTGAACTCCAAGTTAGTTAAATAAATAAACTAGAAAAGCAACAATATTGCTTGTGTATAAATACTGTGAATATTTAACGATTAATGATAAACTGAGAGATGGCTCACACACGTACATGTCTAACTCACGATATGAGCAAAGAATTTGTTGTGGATAAGTGGTGCTGTTGTTATGGATCCATGGTTGTTGCTGCAGTGTATCCAGTGGTTGTTGTTGTAGATAAGAGGTTTTTTTTATTGTTATGGATCCATGGTTGTTGTTGCGGTGTATCCAGTGGTTATGATTGTGGATAAGCGGTTGTTGTTGTTGTTGTTGTTATGGATCCGTGGTTGTTTGTATGTATGCAGTGGTTGTTGATGTGTATTCAGTGGTTGTTGTTGTGTATTCAGTGGTTGTTGTTGTTCTGGGTCCAGTGGTTGATGGTGTGCATAAGCGGTTGTTGTAGTGGGCCCAGTGGTTGTCGTTTTTGTGTATCAAGTGGTTATTGATGTTGTGGATCCTGTGGATGTTGTTGTGTTTGTTGATCCAGCGTTGTTGTTATTGTTTAATTATTCCAGTGGTTGTTGTTATTGTGGGTCCAGCGGTTGTTGTTGTTATGGATTAGGTGGTTATTGCTGTTGTGGAGCCAACATTGTTGTTGTTGTTGTTGTGGATCCAGTAGTTGTTATTGATACAGCGTTATAGTTGTTGTGGATCCTGTGGTTGTTGTTGTTGTTCTGGATCCAGCGTTGCTGTTGTGGATCCAATGGTTGTTGTTGTTGTTCTTGATTAAGCGTTGTTGTTTTTTTTTATCCAGTGGTTGTTATTGTTGTTGTGAATTCAGCGTTGTTGTTGTGGATCAAGTGGTTATTGTTGATCCAGCGTTGTTGTTGTTGTTGATCCAGCGTTATTAGTGGATCCAGTGGTTGTTGTGTATTCAATGGTTGTTGTTGTGGATAAGAGGTTGTTGACGTTGTGGATCCAGTGGTTGTCGTTATGTATCCAGTTGCCGTTGCTGTTTATCTAGTCGTTGTTGTTATGAATAAGCGGTTGTAGATGTTGTGGATCCAGTGTTGTGCTGCTGTGGATCCAGTGTTGTTGCTTTTGTGGATTCAGCGTTGTTGTTGTGGATCCAGTGGTTGTTATTGTTATCGTGGATCCAGTGGTTGTTGTTGTGGATCCAGTGGTTGTTATTGTGGGTCAAGTGGTTGTTGTTGTGGATCCAGTGGTTGTTATCGTGGATCCAGTGGTTGTTGTTGTGGATCCAGTGGTTGTTATTGTGGATCAAGTGGTTGTTGTTGTGGATCCAGTGGTTGTTGCTGCGGATACAATGGTTGTTGTTCTACTGTTTCAGGTGGATGTTCGCACATCGAACCTGGTTTGTTGTATTCTAATGGTGAGGTTGTTCAGTGGTACATGGCCAGTTCTCAGTCAGTTCTCATGTTGTGTTTAGTTTCTTCTATTTAGGGTTTAAAGTTGTCGTAAAGGCGGGAGAGGGTGTGGAGATGTTCATCTTGACATGTATTAGAAAAGATCTTTCCCTGTTTTTAACCATGCCCCATCCAATCAGCAACTCTTCTCTATCGTTTCTAGTTGATGATTTGTTTGGATGTGTTTAACGAGATTTCGGTATGAAACTTGTGTCTGTACACATTTTCCCTAGCTAATTAAACAACCGTATCATCATCTCCTTGTATGATGCGGTGTCCTGTGATCAATTGTATCACTAAGTTGACATAAGCATGATAGACCGTCTTGATAATGAATTATTTGAATACAAACTATTTAGGGCTTAACATTTAGATTATCTGGTGCTTGGTATAGTCTATATAGTCATTTAGTTCGCACTTTTTCTTACTTCCTCGTTTGCATTTTAGAAGTCGTGACGAGATATAATTTGGGGTACTTTACTATTCTGTTGATCGCTGCTGCTGTTGTTTTCCAGTGTTTATAAAAATTCATCAATCCATATTTTTTTTCGTGGTCGTTTCTTGAATCTTGCGTTCTCGCACTGTTCATTAACGTCTCGTGTTTTCTTTTGGTATTTCTGTCTTATGAAGTGGTCAAACCAATTATTGTTTTTTAAAAATGGTTTTTAATGCATTATATTGTTGAAATTATTCCTTGCTTTTTCTCAGTTCTTCATTTCTGTCATCTAACATATTTGACCTCGGTAATGGTTATTTTCCTTATTGTACTTATATATATGTTCTAGGACTGGCATTGGTAGCACAACGTTGGAATAAACATTGTATTGTAATGTCCGTTTTTCCTCTAGAGTTATTTCCTCGGACAATTGTGGTGATAGCTGTCCGATGTTTTGACAAACATTGTTGTATCTTGAGTCTATTTCTGTTGCTTGGTCAATTGTCGTTTGTCATTAGACTTCCTAGGTATTTAAATTCTTCCACTTATTTTAACTTAATTATCTGCCGTCTATCATTTTGTTGATGTTCTATTTCGCTTTTTGCAATATTCATTACGTTTGTCTTGTTGATGTTGATTTTCGTGTTGTACTGAGTGTTTAAATTGAAAAGACTGTATTCTCGTTGTTCTTCTATTTGTCCACGTATTAGTGCATGATCATCAACAAATAGAGGCTCATTAATCTCCTCTCTCTTCGATGGGTTGGCTAAATGTAATCCATTTAGGTAATAAATAATAGCCGAGATAGTACGAGTAAAGTAAAGTACCTCCATCACGCCAAGTGGCGTATAGGTAATATAGTGTTAGTGACCATAAATTTTACGGACCTTCGGCACATGATTTTTGGGGTAATTTGGTCAGTATTACCCCCGTGCCGCTTTACTTTCCCAGAAAAAAATCAGGTACCCATTAAAGGCTGGGTGAACCCGGAAGCCGTCGGTTGGGATCGAACCCTACTTCTTGTCCTTTGTAGTCCAGTTCACTAACCACTGAGCTATCGCGGCTCCCAGATAGTACGGGTACGCACCCCTATCTTACTCCAGATCTAACTTCGAAGTGGTCTGTGTAGTTTGTTGTTCTGACTGTGCAGCTGCTGTTGATATAGCGACTTTAAATTAGGTTGTGTAGATGTTGGCTTACTCATTATGTTGTTGGTATCCACAACAGTTGTTCTGTTTTTTTTTCGGTCCAATGCTTTTTGGTCTATGAAAATTATGTAAAAATTGTCATTGTGTTCTGTCGTCTATTCTGCTAACTTTTTTATAGTGCTTTTTAAAAATTATATTATAATATAATTTATATATATATAAATTTTTGAATAGTGCGTCAATTTATCCCTTTTTCGGAATCCCATTTGAAATCGCTTAACTGTATAACTACATTTGACCTGAGCTTTTTTCCAACAATTTTGACGTCAAACTTTTGCCAAGTGGCTGAGAAGGGAGATATCACTATATAGACTGCAGTCTCTCTTGCTACCTTTCTTATTCCATATTGGTACAATGATTGTCCGTTGCAGTCTTATAGACCTTCCTGTTGTCGTTTTCCAGACTAAAACATATTTTCAATGTTCTTCTTGGCTTCTTCCCCCTCCAATATTTAAATCATTATCACGTGCCACACCGGTTGGCGTAGGCGATCATATCCTTCCACAATCTTCTATCCACCGTGCATCGTATCAGTTCTGTTGTTATGTTTTTCATGCCATGACACCAAGCTATTCAGTATTTTCTCTCTTTGTCGTCCGCGATCTCTCTTTCCTTTTATTTTGCCAGTTGTAACCAAGTATTCCAACTTTCCTCTTCTCATGATGTGCCCAAAAAATGTTGATTGCTTCTTTCTGATGTTTTTTAGGAGCTCTCTTTTGAAATCAACATAATGAAGTATATTTAATGACATGGAAATACAAATGACCCGATACAGAATTGCTATGGTGTTTACAATATGAGATATCTATAGATTCATTCTGGTACTATTTTTATTTATATTTAACACAGATTCGCAGAAGACAAGTTAAACTTTTATGACGCATAAAGGGGTACTATAAATAATTTATTCAAAGTAATGTTATCTACCGTGTGTTTCCGGTTGTTTCCAAAATGGAGGAATTATTTTCTCCGGCTTGGTATAGAACCGTTGATCAGAGGTTTAACGAGCCGCTATCGTAAAAACGATGTTGTTAATGAAACGTAGACCTGATACAGAATGTGTCAATTAGCAGTAGATAGTAGCGATAGTTTTTTCGGAGACGATGGTCATATGTTGGACATATGATTAGAAGAGATAATAACCGAATAGCAAAGCAAGCCCTCATATGGGAAACAACAAGTAAGAGAAAAAGGGGAAGACCCAGGGAGACACTGAGAAGAACATTGATGAGAGAAGTAAGAGCAGCAGGATTGGGCTTCCTCAATGAGATAGAACTGCTTGCACAGAACAGAGACAAATGGCGAGATTTGATAAAATATCTTTAACAGAAATCTGCTAGAATAAAAATTCAGATAGGAGAAGGTGTATCTTGGTCTACGCCCTATGGGCCGGCTACGGCTCGAAAGGTTAATAGATAGATAGAATGTTATCTAGGGTGGAAATATTAAGTATATTATGCGATAAACTGTCTAAGATGGACATTGCAATCTAAGACAGTATATAACATGAAGTCAAGAGACAGTGTGAAATGGCGCTCTATAAACTACGATACCATTATAACGCATGATGACATGAGCTATAGATATCAATAAAAATTAGGAAAAACAAACCAAAACATGAAGCCACAACACATGCTATCTACAAACATTTCTTAGTTATCTCACGCGTAGGTTGTTATTAGGCACCTACGCCTCAAATCGACACGCACAACAACTATTCATATTTGAGCAGTATGTTTACTGTAAACTTGCGGGGCTAAACACCTGTGAAAATGAAACATATCTAGGCTGAAGGCAGATGTGTCCATCTTAATTGCGAAATATCGCGGCTTTGTTGTACACAGCAGTACAAGGCATCCGCGGCCACTTAGCGGGTGAAAGCTAAAAAGAAGATATAAAATTGATCTAAAACAGAATAAATTATAAAACTTTAATTGCTTAACAGAAACAATTTAATTTCTTCATTTGTATTCGTTATTAACAGTGACATTTTTATTTATTTATTATTTATTCACCCCCCCCCCTCCCCGAGGGACTGGTTGGTCTCGGGGCAAGACGCCGACCTCGAAACAGAGAGGTTGTGGGTTCAAACCCAGCTGCACCAGTTGGGATTTTAATTTATGATTTCTCTCTGCGGCAACTTGTTCAGATTACTCATCGACGGAAAAATATGAGTACCTCCGAAGACGGAGTTATCTGCCTGTGCGGCGATGTACCCCTGTGCACACAGCTGCCAGGGAAAAATGGATTAGCACGCAAAATTCAGTTCCTAGTCTCTAGGAACATTCATTTTTTTCGGAGTACTGTAATTATACCTCTTCCTCTGAATTGATTCGATGATTATCGCCTAGGAACTTTCCCTCTATAATAATATTAATTTACTATTATTTGTCTCCCGACATTAACGTAAGCGAGTCCGATTTAGGGAGATGGAGGTTTCGCTAGCATTCTACCAACACAGGTAGAAGACGTAAATAACAGTCATCATCATCATCGAGTGCCGTCTCCGGAACGAAGGTTGGCTACCATGGAGCGCCATTCTGCTCTGTCTCTTGCTTTGAGGTGCAGGTTATCATAGGCTGATTTGTCCATCTGTTGATGTTACTCGTCAATGTTAGTCTTGGTTTGCCTCTGCCTCTTTTACCTTGTATTTTCCCTTCTAATATTACTTTTATTTGACTGTTGTGTCTTTTAACATGACCAAAAAATTTCATTTGTCTTTAATAATTATGTTTAGTAGTTCTTTTTTCATTTTTAGTTGTTTTAAAACGTCTTCGTTTGTTTTCTTTTCTTTCCATCCAATTCTACCTATTCTTCTATAAATCCATATTTCAAAGGCTTCAATTCTCTGTTCTGTTTTCCTGTCTAATGTCCATGTTTCTGCACGATATAGGAATATTGAGAAGATGCAACAATTTGCTATTCTTAGTTTTAGCCCTGGTGTTATTTGTTTTGATGTTAGTATGTTCTTCATGGCATTAAAATTACTTTTTGCCATTCCTATTCTTTTGTTTATTTCAGTTGTACATTTTCCATCACTGGTTATAGTATGTCCAAGGTAGTTGTAGTTCTGAACTGTCTCCAGGTCTATTCCTTCAATTTTGATATCCTCCTGTGGGTTTTGAGTATTTCCTTTATTTATGATCATAGCTTTAGTCTTTTTGATATTCATATCTAGTCCATATATTTTGCTTATCATGTTGATTTCATTAAGTAATTGTTGTGGAGCTTCAGGATTTTCTTCTAGTAGTACAGTATCATCATCATCATATCTTAGGTTATTGTTTAACTTTCCATTAATTTGTAGGCCTGGCATCTCTATGATGTTTTTAAAGATTTGCTCAGTGTATAGATTGAACAAGCTTGGTGATAGGATGCATCTCTGTCTTACTACTCTTTTTATATAAATGGGTAACTAACAGTAAACGGCGCAGATTTCTCAAGGAGACTGGCTGGTTTTATTGAAAAGACCGAACGGAACGTCCAAGGGCGGAACACATCCTCTGATGTCCAGCGATGGTAGACACGAAGAGTTCCCTGATGCAGCGGGAGTGAACGAGATCAAAGTAAGAGTCAGACACATTTATAAACCTGCCTGAACGCAGAGAAATGTAGATAATTATGAAATTTTAAAGTTATCAACAGATTTGTAGAACCATTCGAATAATAATAGTCAGAAAGAGATATAGAAGCTATCAGCAAATTCCAGAATCATGGAGTTCTTATAAACCAGTGAAGAGCTGTTTACAGAATTCCTAAGGATATTGATAATTGAGTTGTACAAGCAAGTGTCAAGCTAATATGATAGAAGATAAGAACATTCAGAGATGTTAGGTATGACACGGCGTGGGCACATATACACCGTCGATTGCTTAAGCGGTCCCAGATACTTCTATTTTAGTATAGCAGAGATATGATTCCATTGCTGTGTGACTGTTATATCCAGACGAGGAGACAAAGAATAGAGACTGATGTTGATCTTATTCCAACCATTGTGAGTTTTCAATTCAGTCGAATGTGCAAATGTATTGTAAGAGTTATCTTCTCACGTGAAAGGTCACTGTCAAGGACAAACATCTAAGTTAGAAATAAGGAATCATAGACAAGTCAAGTCAGATGACAAAATAACAAGAACATTGCTTTAGAGCAGGGGTGGCCAAATGGCGGCCCGCGGGCCGGATCCGGCCCGCCAGCCTAGTTTTCTTGGCCCGCGAAACTCCACGGACTTACTTCATTTTTTACCCCTAATAGCGGATTTCTCCTGGTTTTAATCCGTGTCGGAGTTAACTCTTCTATCGTTCAAGAATACACAATTTGAAAATCTCTGTCAATTTCTCGCAACAGCTAGATTGGCAACATAATTTCAAATAACACACACACACACACACACACGCACACGCACACGCACACGCACACGCACACGCACACGCACACACACACACACACACACACACACACACACACACTGCACAACTAATGGTGCCGACAATATTCAAAGTCTTTGCTTCGAGTTGGTACCGCAAAGTTGCTTTATTGTCAGTGCGGTGATAGCGTCAGATCTTTGGCTCAACATTTGTCGTCCGGACTTGTGGTGGCTCTTTCATTTCGCGGTAAGGGGTTAATGAGGTTGGGAGGGACAGGGGTGAGGGGACTTCGTAGCTCTAATTCTGTCTTTGAAGTTACATTCAAAATGTTTCACTGTTCGCCTTCATTCCCTTTGATCCCATCGTCTTGTCTTGTCCATAAAATGACTGCAACGTGTTTATTTGGTCACAATCTTTTGATTTCATTGCCAAACACAAGTCTGTGTATAACTGTCAAATCTGGACTTATTTTCGATAGTGGACCAACATTCTGTGACTTTTAACTTTGATGTGAGATTTTGTATTAAATCATGTTAAAACGTAGAAAAGTTGATTGTGAAAATCGCATATTTAAACCTGAATGGGAATTAGATTATTTGTTCATCTTCAATAAGGATAGTAAACCTCAGTGCTTAATTTGCGTTCAAGTGTTAGCCGTTTTGAAGGAATATAATTTAAAACGGCACTATGCCACACATCATCAAAACATGTATGAGAAACATAGCATTGAAGCTAGGAAGCTTTTGGTTGAACCGCTGAAGACAAAGTTGAATCAACAGCAAAGTATGTATACAAAGGGCAATAAAATTAAAGAGTCATCGATCATTGCATCATATACAGTTACCTATGAGCTTGCAAAATCTAAAAAACCCTTTACTGACGGAAATTTTGTGAAGAAATGTGCGATTCAAATGGCAAAGGCATTCGGTCAAGAAAAAATAGCCAAAGAATTTGAATCTGTGCCTCTTTCAAAACAAACTGTAGCCAGAAGAACAGAAGACATCAGTCTGCAACTGTCTCAAAGTTTAAAATCTTGTATTGAAAACTGCTCATATTTTTCGCTCGCGATTGATGAAAGTACTGACATCACTGACATTTGCCAGCTTCTTATTTTTGTTAAAGTTATCCAGGAGGATTTTACTGTTATTGAAGAATTGTTGAAAGTTTGCTCTTTGCATGACACTTGTAGAGGGACAGACATATTTTCTGCAGTTCATAGTGCCGTAGATGAAGTAGGTGGTTTTGGAAAGTTGTCTGCAGTGTGTACTGATGGTTGCAAAGCTTTTATTGGTTCAAATACTGGTTTTGTTGGACTTCTAAAGCAAAACAAAATTAACGTACCTACATTGCATTGCATAATTCATCAAGAGGCCCTTTGTGCAAAGTCCATAAATCTAAAAGACACCATGGCTACTGTTGTGAAAATAACAAATTTGATAAGAGGAGGACACCAGTCTTTAAATCACAGGAAGTTTTTATCATTTTTAGAGGAAGTAGATTCTAGCTACGGTGATCTCCTGCTTTATACAGAAGTAAGATGGCTTAGTCGAGGGAAATGTTTAATAATATTTTTTGAACTGAAGAATGACATTTATGACTTCCTGCGAGAGAACTTACCATGCTCCATTGATCTTCAACATGCACTCAAAGACATTAATTTCCTTCATAATCTGGCATATCTCACAGACATCACACAACATTTGAACATATTGAATTTGCAGCTACAAGGGGAAAAGCAAACCATTTTTCAATTGATGGGATATGTTGATGGTTTTAAAAAGAAGCTGAATCTATTTAGACTTTCTTTGCAAAAAAATGATCTGTTCCATTTTTCAAGTTGTAAGTACGCAGCTGACATTGAACATTTGATTTGTGAATTTGATCGACGATTTCAAGATTTCGCAAACGGAACTTTTTAATAACCCAATTAAGTGCACAGTGGAGTGCCAGCCATCAGATCTTCAACTAGAGTTGTGTGACCTTCAGTGTGACCCCTTCCTCAGTACTGTAAAGGCATTAGGAGCTGACTTCTGGAAATTGCTACCAAATGAACGTTACCCGTGTCTGAGAAAATGGGCACTAAAGATGTGCTCTATATTCGGCAGCACATATCTCTGCGAGACAACATTCTCTTCCATGAAGTTAATTAAATCTAAGACCAGGAACAGAATGACCGATTCGACATTGTCCCATACTCTCCGAATCGCCACGTCAAAAATGGAAGTGGACTTCAAATCTCTGGTGGAAAGCTGTGACAAGTCACAATCGTCGCACTGAGACATTAAAGGTAATTTTAAAATGAATAATTAATGGATTTGTTACAAATCAAATATGTAGTCAAAGTGCAAGCATTATTTATATATTACTATATCGCATAGGTCCCTACTCTCATTTTTGACGATATTCTTAAGTGTGGCCCGCGGGTCTTGGTCTTGGCTTTAATCCGGCCCTCGGGCAACCTCAAGTTGGCCACCACTGCTTTAGAGTGTCAGAGAGAATGTGGGTGAAACAGTGAGATATAAAGGGAATACGAGTGAATATAAGTGAAACTGAGTTAAAGCTAAAGAGTATACAAGATAGGGTGAAAGGTGAGTGAAATTGAGAAAGAGATAAACAAGTGTGAAAGAGAACGTGAGTGGCACGAAATGTAACATGATTAATGAGTGAGAGAGAACATGACGTAAATGAAACTGACGACAGTGTAAGAGTAAACATAAAGTGAAATGAAGTTGGAGATAAAGAGCAGGTGACAACATGATTGAAATGAACTTAGATATAGTGAACGTAAGTTTTAAATGTAGTTTGAGGTCTAGAGTGTAGATAGAACATATGGACAAGGATGTTAAAGATAAAGAATTCAAGTAATAATGTAAGTGAAATTAAGTTAGAAATAAAGTGTGTAAAATGCAATCCATTTTTGACAATAGAAACAAGAAAATTACGAAATCGGCATGATGCACAGTGCGGCGAAACGTACAGAAAGAGTTAAGAGAATGACCTGACAGAAAGTCAACAACAAAAATTATAAATAGCTGTCGAGATCGAAAATTGTGGAGAGACATGATCACCTAAGCCAGCAGGCATGGTATTTGAATGAAGATGTTGAATGTATTAATATTTGGCGCCTGGTTGGGTAATTGGTTCCTACACTCATATCTGATCAGAAGGGGAACTCCCGAGTGTGACGATTTTTCTTTTCGAACCGACAAAGCTTCGGTGCTCATTAAACCTCTAAATATGAGCAATGGTAAAGGTAGTCCCATAGTAATTGCCGTATAGTAATGTAATGTTAGAGGCATCAGTGCACTAATATCTAGCCTCAGAAGGTGCGGTAGCCTGTTCCCTTCCTGGCTATCATTACATTCTCGAAGAATATCTTTGGTACCAATTTAAGTGTAGGCTGAATGAATCTCGGGAGGCTTTTAAATGGGAATAACTTTTGTCTCAACTGACATTTGAACCCTAAACTTTCAAGTCTGCAGGTGAGTGCACTAATCACAACGCCATAAGACTCTTTGAAAATAAGTACCAGAAGTTCTTTCTAAAAAGTAAGAACGACCTGGCGTTGTACTTAGAACATCACCACAAACTTGCTGTTGATCATAAATCGATCACCAATAACACCATATTCCCTATATGTCTATTAAAGCAGGGAGGTAACATTTTAAATATTAATTATTATATGCTCACGGAGAAACAAACAAGTTAGCGTGCAACACTATATAGGTCACTGCTTGTGATTGCTTGGAGGACATGAAATAAAATTTGATGCACTTTTCAGTGTGGATGGTGTTCACTTACAAGTGCAGTTACAAGTGTTGTGCACTATTTATGGCATTCACTCATTTTACTCTCGGACCGAAGACGGGACATAAGATGGAAGTCACAGTTCTTCACAATTGACGATCTGCTGCTAGTTCTTGTAGTTCGTGTTGTTTCTAGTCCCATGGTTGAGCCTTCCTTATTAATTATTCTGAGTAGCAGTTCTCTTAGTCTAGTTTTATATTATTTTTATTTTGATGGTTTCCACAGAAATGTCTGACAGGGAAGTCTTTCTTCATTAATTCACAGCACAAGACCGATGTTTTTCCAACGCCCTTTTCTTATAATGTTCGACACCTATTCTTGGTTTAAATCGGTTCTTATCTGTCCTTTGAAATGTATTCATTCCAACTTATGTTTGAGATCCTACGAAGATCTGTTTTCAAAGGCATTAAAAATGTTATCTAAAGTCTTGGTGGATTTCCATTTTTTTCACATCCATATTAGCACTGGTATAACACAGGAGTTTTGTTCATTTACTGAAAACTTTGAATCTCCAGATGTTCGTCAGTTTGATGACAGTCTTTGATGCTGGTGCATGATTTTTTATGTCATGTCTCCATCACTGGACATTTCATTGCCGGGCTGAATTTGTCACATTTTTGTTTTTGTATTCTTAACTCTAAGAAAAATCTCATTGTTAATTTTTTATATCAGAGGTTTTTTTAAAAATAATGTCCAGGATTTTAGTTTTGGTCCTGTTGATCTGGAGACCTATTTGACCCGAAATACCGTTGAGTCATTTATCTTTTCTCGAGCATCTGCGTGTGTAGAGCTCAAAAGTGCCAAGTCATCTGTAAAGTCAAGATCTACTGGGAGTTTATTATTAATCCACTTAATGCCTTGTTGTCTGCATTCTATTGATTTTCGCATGACCCAATCAATTGCAATTTTTCCTAATCAAAGTTTGATATAACGCATCTTTGTTACACGCCTGTTTCTACTGAGAACCAGTTAGTGTTGTAGTTTCTGTTCTCACACAGCAAACTGAATCTAAATAACATGTTTTTATAATATTTCCATATTATGTAGGAAATCTGTAGATAAAAAAGTAAAGTAAAGTACCCCCGTCACGCCAAGTGGCGTATAGGGAAATATGGTGTTAGTGACTCTATATTTTACAGACCTTCAGCACATGATTTTGGGGGTAATGTGGTCGGTATTACGTCCGCGCTGCTTTACTTTCCCAGAAAAAAATTCGGTACCCATTTAAGGCTAAATCCATAGATGTTAAGGATTTTCCGTAGTGTAGGTCGGTATAAACTATCAAATGCCTTTTGGAAATCCACAAAGTTAATAATTGGTGAAGATAGAAGTTCTAATGATTCCTCACTGATGATTCTGAGAGTGAAAATGGGATCGATACATGGCTGATGGTGTCTGAATCCCGCTTGTTCTTCTCTAAGTTTTTTTTTTTATCTACTGACTTCTTAAGTTTTTTAGTATCATTCTGTTGAAGAGTTTAACAAGTGAATGTGATTCCTCGTAAATTTGTACAATGTGATAAGCCTCACTTTTCAGTAAGCTTCACAAGCACACCATTGTTCCATTTTTGGGATGTGGATTCATTGCGCCACACTTCATTGAACTGTGTTAAGAGATGATTTAAGGTGCTGTCTACTGCCACTTTTAGAATTTTTCCTGAGATATCATGGCATGCACAAGCTACATCAAGTGAAACGTCATGTAGGGAACAATTTATCGCAGATAATTGCAATTCAATCCGTGATGGCAGTTTAAGCTGGACACACGCGGTACTGAGACCAAGATTACATTTGTTTTCGTATGGATGCTACACTTCAATCATTGGGTACTGTAGGTTGACTACCATGAAGCACCATTGTACTCAGTTCTATACTTAGTTGTTGTCCTCAGCATCCATCCACAGTGTGCACCAAATTTTCTTTCGTGTTGTCCAAGAAATTACTGACAGTGACCTAAACAGTTGCTTACTTCCTCTTTCCACGAGTTTGAGTATATTACCAGGCTATGTTATGGAGCTAGTACTCTCAGACAAAATAGCACCAACCATTTTTTAAATTGTTGCATAAATTGTTATCTCCATCTCCACTCTGCATGACTACAACATAAGGCCCTTGTCGTCTTGTCAGACGGTCTAGCAGAGGCTATTGTGTATTTTCTTTTAGGTTTTGTTTTTGTCGAACAGCATCTCTCGTGGCTAATTCAACCAATGTTTGATAAACACACACGGCCACAGGATGTACAAGTCAGGCACACTGGTCCACAGGGTTTTCCATCCTTTTTTCAAGAGTCTTTTCTCTTCTAAGTTTTACCTTAGCACAGTCTCAATTGATGTTATACCGTTCCTTATAATGCTCTCCATGATGTGCGTTCACTTGCCAGATGTTCCCAGTCATATTCACACATGGAGAAGTAATTCAGAGATAATTTACAGATATTCCTATATAGTAGTTAATGTCTGCCGATTTGTCTTTTTCCGTGCATTAGTTCACCATATAGTATTTGCTTGGGGATACGTTTTTCTTCCAATCGCTGGATGGGCCCCACCCATCTTAATCTTCGACATCTGAGCATCAACATGATTGTTGAGGTCTTAGCACGTGGCAGGGCAGTTAAATTGGTTATTTTGTCCTGCCATTTGATGTGCATTATCCTGCAGAGACATCGCATGTTTGACTACCAAACCACTTAGATTTCAGCCAATTTCTTTATTATCCTTAATCAGCCAGTTTATTTTACTAATTAATAATCGTATTGACCTGTTGCGCCTTGCTAGTCACATAGTGAGATGACCTAAATAATTGCTTTTTTCTGTTTTTGATCATTTGTGATCTTTTTCTCCGAGTGTTAAACATACCCCATCCTATGAAATGATGCACACAAAGGTAAAGACCCGCGTGCTAAGACACCCACTCAAGTCTCGTACCTTTATTTTTTTACATATACACGCGCATATACTTATACATAAGCACGTCTTAGAAGCGTGTGAAAGCATAAAGACGGACACTAATCGTGTTTGTAGATGTTAAAATGTTGAGGGCATTGAACGTTTTATGATAATTAAGTTGGACATTTCTGTAAATATCAAATGATAAATGTAAATGATATAAATGAATAATAATGGCGGAAGGATAAGGGATAAGTGATAGAGATAAATGAGAAGAGATAATAATGAGAGTAATTAATACTGTATAAATGGCAGAGCAAACAATAATGAATGAATAATAATGGCTGAAGGATAAGGGATAAGTGATAGAGATAAATTAGAAGAGGAAACAATTGGAGTAATTAATACTGAATAAATGGTAGAGCAAACAATAATGAATGAATAATAATGGCTGGAGGATAAGGGATAAGTGATAGAGATACATTAGAAAAGGAAATAATGGGAGTAATTAATACTGAATAAATAGAGGAGCAAACAATAATAAATGAATAATAATGGCTGAAGGATAAGGGATAAGTGATAGAGATAAACGAGAAAAGGAAGTAATGGGAGTAATTAATACCGAATAAATGACAGAGCAAACAATAATGAATGAGTTATAAGGGGTAATGTTAAGTGTAAATAATTAGGGTTAAAAGATAAGGAAGTTAGAAGATAGGTGTTAATAATAAGAGATGAGTGAACAGGTGTAAATGATAAACAACATGTGATTGTTCAATGACGTGTGGTTACCGATTTGTGCCTTAAAAATGGACGGACACAACAAACAGTAAACTTACGACTTACGTACTCTCAAATTTATTATGGTTGGGCTTGATCATCAAAATGTACATCTTAGCCCAAATGGCGACATTGGAGAATAGTCCTTGTATCAGTATTTTAAAAAAAAAGGACGGTCGCGGTAACTCCTGAACAATCAAACATTAACAGTAACAAATTGTAAAAATAAGTCTATCATCGCAAAATCCTACGAAAATAAAACAGACAAAAAGAAAAACGCAGACTTTTTTTAAAGTTAAATGTTATAATACTTTTATTCTCTCTTCTTATGTGAGTGTTACTATAGGCCTATACTGAATAATTTATGTCTGTTTTTATACGTTTATTTCTAAAATGGTTATACAAATTTGCACTGCACGCACATTGCAAACTATTTATCATTTCTCCCACACTACCAGTGTGTAGTACAGTGCACAAAATGACGGTGTGTTGTGTGATCAACCACCTCCAGGTGCAATCATTAATGTTCATACTAGGTTAAGCTTTGCGCACAGAGGTCCACAAATTCCCTTCGCGCTTATTTATTATTTATAAAATGAATGTGTCTGCATATTTATTATTATTTTTTTTTAAATAACAATGCACTTCGAAAAGTAAATAAGTTATTTCTTTAGCTTGATTACATTATTATAAGTTCGTGAGCATCTCTATTTATAGATTTATTTATTTCTTTTAATTCTTTCTTGTTTTTCTTAGATACACTTGATTTGGAAATAAGAAAACCCAAAGTATAACAATAGGGACGGATACTTCCAACTATCAAGGAGGGACTAAGTCATCAAACTTCGCCTACACACTGGTCACAACAGAATGAGAAACTACATGTTCTCCAAATTCAAAATAGAAACAAACAGCCAATGCCACTGTACACTGGATAACGTGACATAAAAACACGTTCTACAAGATTGCCCCTAGTACGTAGACCTGAGAAGGACAATGTGGTTCATATCCACCTCCTTGGTAGAGAAAATATACGGAACAACCGAATCACTTAAACAGATAGCTGCCTTTATATGAGAGTCCGGAGTCCTAGTCTAAATGAGTTATTATCGCAGAAGAACAAGAAGATACACTTGATAATTTATACAAAATTGAAATTGTTCTTTTTTTTTTTTATTATTTTTGTGTGTGCACAAATTGTAATGCGCACAATGTCAGAAAAAGTAATCTGTTGACTGAGATGGTTATCCTTATTGTTTTTAAACTCCAAACATTTGTCTGTATGTTGTTGAGTCTTTCTTTCACCAAAGCACGCTCTTTAACTGGTCAAGTATGAACAATCCTGTGGTATTGTTGTTGAGTCATCATTATTGCACTCCGTACATGTCCATAGATGCTCAGATTCCCTCCTCAGCAATTCCCGCAGTGTCCACCAACTGACGACTCCAAATTTTGTTTATCTAAAATAAGAATGTTCGACCGGAGAGGACTCTCGTGAATTGTAAAGAGATTACAGTATAAACTGGCGACTACATATTTTGTTTATCTAAAATAAAAATGTTCGACCGGACAGGACTCTCGTGAATTGTAAAGAGATTACAATATAAACTGGCGACTACATATTTTGTTTATCTAAAATAAAAATGTTCGACCGGACAGGACTCTCGTGAATTGTAAAGAGATTACAATATAAACTGACGTCTCCAAATTTTGTTTATCAAAATAAAAATGTTCGACCGGAGAGGACTCTCGTGAATTGTAAAGAGATTACAATATAAACTGACGACTCCAAATTTTGTTTATCTAAAATAAAAATGTTCGACCGGAGAGGACTCTCGTGAATTGTAAAGAGATTACAATATAAACTGGCGACTCCAAATTTTGTTTATCAAAATAAAAATGTTCGACCGGAGAGGACTCTCGTGAATTGTAAAGAGATTACAATATAAACTGACGACTCCAAATTTTGTTTGCACACCGGAAGAATCCATAGGTTCTCCGATATTCCTCTCGAGAATTTCGCGAAAATGTTCTATTTGTGTATGGCTAAGAGTCAGGATCGTCAGGGAACACTCAATCACAGACTGGATCAGCCCCTGGTACAAGAGAAAAAAAGATGGCGCTGCTCATTGTGTACTGATGTCATAGTTCTCAATGCAAATAGGCCGTAATGATTTAGCCCCCGTTGATAAGGCCAGAGTGTAACAACGTGCTCTGCAACATTATTTAACTAGAATGGAGCCGTATAAACGACGTCCTTTGGGATCAGTCGATCTCATTCAACATAACTCGTCAACAGAAAGAATACCTTCTCCTCCACCCCCAGTTGATGCGCAACCAGAACAAGCCAAGATCCCCGAACCCCAAAGACAAGTAATGAAAACACTTCACGGGTCACCTCGTATAAACTGAGGTCCAAAAGAAAAAAGTCCAAAATCCCAACACCAAAATGGGAAAGGTGGGGAAAATACTGAGACGACATTACTTTGACCCTAGTCAACCAGGGTCGTATAGTGGTGCAAGAGCCTTGCAACGTTACACCAAAGTAGGAATTAAAGAGATCAATCGTTGGTTGAGTCATCGGGATACCTATACAATATACAAACCAGTTCATAATAACATAAATTTTAAAGGCGTCCCATTATAACGAGTGGACCCCAACAGCAATACCAAGCAGACCTAATCGATTTGAGACATTTGAAAAAACACAATGACGGGTATTCCTATTTGGTTTCTTGTGTGGATGTTTTCAGTAAATTTGCGTGGGCCGTGCCAATACGAACCAAAACGGGGAAATCTTTAGCGGATGCTAATGGTAAAATATTTATCGATGGGAAACCTGATTGTTTTTAAACCGACAAGGGGTGAGAGTTTCTGAACAGAACATTTTAGAAACTCCTCGCTGACAACAATGTTCACTTTTTCACCACCCAGAACGAAGATATTAAGGCTGCTGTTGTTGAACGTTTTAACAGGACTCTGATTCATAGGATGTGGAGATTTTTTACGAAATTCACTAGCCTTTATTATGTCCATGTGTTACCCGCCCTACTTCGAAGCTATAATCATTCCTACCACAGAAGTATAAAAATGGCACCGGTCGACGTTAGCAGAGACAGTCAAGAACAAGTGTGGAACACGTTGTATAGTAAACACAACTTGAAATTTGAAAGACCCTTGTATAAGGCGAGTGATCGAGTTATATTGGTCCTGGGCAAAGCTAATTTTAAAAAAGGTTATGCTCCAGCTTGGACGGAGGAACTCTTTACCATCAGTCGAGTAACTGAAACAAAACCCGTTACATATGTGCTGAAAGACGATAAGGCCGATGAAATAGAGGGGTCACTCTACACACAAGAAATTTAAAAAGTCGGAGACAAGCACGAGTACAGGGTCGAGAGGGTTATAACCCAACGACGCACGTTATTGGGCCGAAAAGAGAGTTTAGTCAAGTGGTTTGGGTGTGATTTCCCCATTCAACAGTTGGATACCGACCAAAGACATTGCCAGATACAAAAACTAGAGATGGTAGAAGAAGGTGAATCTTTCGAAGACCCTGTTTTGCGAACCCTGAACTCTGGTGGGGAGAGAACCTCGCTCTGGCCAGTTTTTGGGAAACTATTCCCCCGTTTAGAGATTGTCTTTATGTGTCAAATGGTGGTAATATATGCCGTTGTCGCGGTCTCGCTGTTCAATCTGTCCACTAAAAATCCGGACGCGAAAGACGGATAACTGTAGATAGCCCTACTGAGCAGTTGTTTGGGTTATATGCTCCCGAATCCAAAGTTGGAGACGTGAAAGTGAATAAAGGAAGATGAGTTTTTATGTCACGTTACCCAGCAAAGCTTCTATGGATATTTTTAAGGACAATAACCCCGGCCACTTTATCGTCAAACTTCCTCAGACTATTGATATTTCAACACAATATGAGATTGCACTGGTCAAAATACAGTTTTCACTTAATTTTTTTTCGACGTGATAGAGGGTGACGTCTGGATTCGTTACGAGCCTCTCAGTAGCAATGAAATTCGTAGCATTACATCTCCTTTCAACGTGACCCTGGCACCTTGGTTATACCAGATATCCGAAGCTTTTATTGATGCGTTCAATGCGTTGATCGAAAGGGAGGAGTTGAATGCGGGTGTAAAAGAGGTCAAAATGAGATTCCTTTACGCAAAGGAGGCGAATAAAGCCATATTTATATTCTACGAAAAAGGAGCCAGCGTTACCATAAGTGACACTTTGAGAAATATCTTAGCCTTCCCCACAACATGCATATCAGACACGGCTCACTATATCTACAGTGTGGGTGTAATGGACTTGGAAAGAGTGTCGTTTGCACTCTGACCTCTTTGTGCAGGACCATTACATGCTAAACAGAGTGGATGTAAAGATTAAACTCACACCCTCTAAGGACATGTTCAACATCATTGCTCAGGATAAGTCTGTGGATTAAAAGAGTGTAATCATTTATGCCGCCCTCGTGGTCAGGAGAGCTAAGCTAAACGCAGCTATTTCTCTGGCCCACCAAATAGGCTCTTTTAAGTGGGAATGCTCGGTACCCAGTCAAGCGGGTTACCATCAAAATATTTGCCATTGCTAGAGGCATGTTTTCCCAGAACCAAGACAATTTATTCTTGTCTCAAACACCGACCCGAATGGTGATAGGTATGATTACGGCCAGTGCTTTTAATGGTGTTTATAACACTAACCCGTTCAATTTTCAACACTTTGGTTTGACTTATATGAGCCTGACGGTTGACGGGAGATGTTTATCCGGAAAGCCCCTAAATATGGATTTTGAACGCAATCACTATGCGCGAGACTTTTTTGGTACAAACTTGGCCATGGGTTTGATTGGTAGAGACGCTGGAAATTGTTTTGATTATCAACAGTTCAGGACGGTTTTTGTCTATTTTGTTTTGATCTCTCCCCCAGTCTGCTAGATGGATCCCAGTTTGAGATAGCCACAAATGGACCCTTGTCGATAGAGCTCATGTTCGCCGCTCCCACAACAACTCCCCTACAAGTTATTGTCTACGCCGAGTTGGATTTAGTACTGGATGTGTCCAAGACACGTCAGGTTCTAACAGACTACGTTGTTTGAGAAAATGAACACGGGGGATATTTACAGTCTCTTCATGTCCGATGTTTTCGTTCGACGCTGTTCCCTTGTTAGTGCCCTCCCACAAAACCGCTTACCGCTCTTTATCGACCCAACCAAGACTGCAGCCTTTGTCATAAACACCGACCCTGCCCACAAACCAGGTGAACACTGGGTGGCCCTCTTTTACAAAGGCCTCGGACAAATAGAGTATTTCGATTCCTACGGTTTACATCCCAGGCACATTGATATTTTAAACGTTATCGAGAGGAATTCACATGTTCCATTCGTCTACAACCCACGAGTGTTACAAGACTTGTTTAGCAATACGTGTGGTCTATATTGTGTTTATTATATAATTTTAAAGTGTCGTGGTGCGAGCATTAACAGAATTCGCATGCCATTTTCAACGAGACAACATATTAACGACCGTATTATTTATCGGTTGATGACGCCATGGATGCACCGGCTTCGCGGAACAAACTTCCCATGACTCATCGAAAATGGCGGCTCTCTGAACATGTCTCAACCCATCCTATGACATATTGCATTAGTTACTATAAATAGACTGGCCACGCCCCATTGTTACAGGGTATAAAGGGCTGCTGTTTTCAGTGCTACTACACACACAGAAAGTCAAAGCCCTGCTACACAGTGGTGTGATTCGAGCATATAGTCGTCTAGCGTTAATATGCCAGCTTCATTTGATATCTGTGACCAACGTATTTTCATGGCTCGTAGAAATGAGAATATAATTCCATTGTCAAAAGATAGTGTTAAGGCAGTCTCAGTTTCTACTTTGCATAACAGACCATTGATAAACATAAGGTCATATCGTGGTGAGAGTCTGCTTAAGTTTCCTACCAGAACTGGAATAACACTTTCGAGAGATGAATTTACCACACTAGTTGATATGCGAGATGACATTTTATCAGCTTATGATAACCTCAACTATACTACGCCTCTTGTTGACCAACCGAAAGATCCTAGAGACATGTATGCCTCAAGTGATTAAATTTCCACACAGTCGTCAATTACCTACGCCGTCTTTGATCAAGGATTTGTCAAAATGGAGGGTGGTTGTGTTTTGAACGCTAATCAACCTTCGTATTCACTAGTGTTTGATAGCCATTTAACTCAAACAGACAGTTCTAACAAAGCTAGGAAGCCCAGACGAGTAAAATTAATAAATTCTGCAGCTGGACAGTGACATTTTTATTATTTAGTCTATACACACGACTATATTGTTATATGTGTACTTTTTCATTGTTTTGATTTCATATTTGTACTATTTAAATCATCATTGTTCAATTATATAAATATTTGAATGTGTGACATGTATTGTCTACGTTAATGTTTTATTAAAATAAATTTATGTTTTATTGTGAAAATAAAAAAATATATATAAAAAATATCATATTTGTTTGTTTTATTTGACTTGTTTTAAATTTTAAATTTATTTTACTCTAATCCTATTTTGGTGTATTAAAATAAGCAACAGTATAGAATCTATGTAATAAATAAGGTTCTACTTACGGTTTGTAAAGAAATTCACTTGTACACAAGACACTTGTTGAAACTGCTTCAGAGACTGCTGTGAAAATATCAAGCTTGCTGCTTGAGTCTACTTATACACAGTTCTAACCTCTCTGTACGAACAAATACTTTCCATTACAAACATCTTAATTTCCCCCAAACGTCTCACTTTAAAACATCGGTACCGTAAAATTCACCTGGTAAACGTCATTCCATCGTTCAGATTTTAAAGTCATTATTGCTCCCCTGGAAACTCTCTGTCAGATCAAATACTTTCCATTACAAACATATTAATTTTCCCAAGCGTGCATCTTTGAAACATCGGTGCCGTAAAATTCCCCTGGTAAACAGCATTCCATCGTGCAGATGTTAAAGTCATTAGCGCGGCACAGCGATAAGTCTCACCGGTCACAAGCACGCACGCGAAAATTTTCACAGAGAACCGCGGTCTTTGATCGCGTACCTTCTAAAGTCATTAACACGACCCACTTGTGTTTCTCTATGGTGTCGGTGGCGGGCAAGTACTAAATTCATTTACCCTCTTTCGTGTACATACCAAGGCATGTGTAACGGCCAAGTTCTGAGTAAGTTGTTACCTTTAGCTGCAAAGAAATTTTAGGTATCTATTAAAAGTTGAATAACCTTGTTTTGAGAGTACAAAGAATGTACAAAGTTATGACACCCCCACTTTCATGAGTTCCCACCACGACGACGACACATTTCACCCCACTTTCATGAGCTGTCACCAACCCCATTCCCCCTTTAAGGAGAGGTCACGTGCAACTCCGGGCGGTAGAGCGGCGGTAGCGAGCGGCACATGGGATATACTCTCATATAAGAAAAAACGACCCGGCGGCAGCAATTTTGCAGCTACTGACGGTAGTTTTGTTGCATGTAAATTTCGGACTTCACTACTGATACTCATTACTTTCTCCAACTCAGTAATCCAGATACCTATTACTTTCTCCAACCCTGTGAGCCTGAAGCTGATTTCTCTTTTTTTCAGCTGGATCGACTGAGGGGCGTTAGCTGTAATCCAGTACAGTTAACTACATCTTGAAGTAACACGCTGTCTGTCTCATGGTCTATTTATCAGTTATCGCAACAGTGTGTATATGTATTTGGTATGAGTGTGTATTGCAAGCATTTCTTTTTCACGCTTTTATAAATCGATTTTATATCGATCATAATTTATTGAGTGTTTTGTTGTGTCCATCTGCTCGATTACTGACTTTCTTTACTTCCACTCCCATCATCTGCTACATTCCAGGACAAAGGAAACGAACTGTCTTCTATAAGATCGTGATGTCTACTACTGCATAATCCATCTACCTTTCCGGTCTTCCTATATCTTCATTTTGATTGTTAAAACTCACTGATGGAGGCTGCTTGATCGTTATCGTATTTCATATCCAAACCATTTTATTTGCTGTTCCTTAATATAATCCAGAACTAAAGTAACATCAACTCTTCGTTGATTGGTTAAGTAATACATTGTGTTACTGTTTAGAGTTATCTTTTCTTCATTATCTCAGTAAACGATTAATTTCTAAATCGTAGAGATAAACAACGATTATCTATTCTTCTTCTTCTTGTTCAAAACTAAGAATTTTTAGAGCCTTACATTTTCACTATCTTTTACGGGATTAGCAAAACAGTTTCTGATTACAAAAAGCGGCCTTGCTGTCATGGAATAGTTTGATTGATTCATGGAACTTACATCAACCCTATTCAATCTGAGTGTCATGCTGACAGTTTCTATATCCTTCAAGCTAGACCTATTACAACCATATATGTTTTATTTACAGTCTCTTTCCGCTCACTCACTCTCTCTCTCTCTCTCTCTCTCTCTTCTCTCTTTCTCTCTACTTTTACTAAATTATAAAATTCCGAAGTCTGGAGATTATAGGTTACTTAAAAGATACCACGCCCTCATATATAGAGCCGTCATTGTCACATTACAATGCACAATTAATTTCCTGTCCATTTGGTTCGACGGGAAAAAAAAAATATTGAATCGTGTTAGATTTGAAGCATTTCCCGAACAAATTAATTCGATTAGTTTTTTAATTTTATTTTTAAAGAAAGCGGATAGTAAGTACACATTTGTTAAAGGGAATAACTTTCAGGCTGTATACTTGAAGACAAAGGCACAACTAAATATTCATTTATCTATAATTAGCAACAACATAGTCATCTATAACACCTACTTGAACCTAGAGTTATATAAATGTCTAATTAAAATTTATAAGGAAGAACACAATAAAAATGCGTTTAGTGCAATAGGTCAACGGAATATAATTTCTGATTTGCTAATTATCAAATTGGGGAAAAATAGATGCTAGAGAAGAAAGATCAATAAAATGCATACGGTGCATAAGCAAAGGTGAGGCTGTTTGTTTTGAAAATACAAAAACGGAAAATATCAGCTGGAATAGAAAAACAAAAGGAATGCCATGTGACTATCTTTACAGGAGGAGATCACCAAAAATGGAATCTCCGAGGACCTTGGAATCAGAGAAGTAAACTCATGGTGACACTCATGATTCGATGGAAATTTAGCTTGAACAATATCTGAGATAACCAAAAGAGGATAAAATTCGAGGTAGCAGTGACACTGCAGTCAACCTTGCATCAGGTGTTAGTCTGGATTGGACCACAGATACAGGATGAGAAACTATGCGGTTCTCATAAGCAAATTAGTTTAGTTTAGTTTAGTTTATTTTAGTTTAGTTTAATCGCCATGTCATCCTCATTGCACATTGGACAAGCCCTGAAGTGCTCAGATCTCATCTGAAGTGTATCTTTCAACGTGTAACGACTAACGACACCGGGTGTGTTGTTGAATGACAAGTAAAGCCTATTAATAACACGTGGTATTAAAAAAGGAAGAAAAGAATCATTCAAGAAGCACCCACTTAAATAGTTTTATGCAGAACAGTAGTATCGGAAAGAGTAATCAAGTAAATAGCTACCGGTATATCTGGAACATTGATATATAGTACAATATCCAATGAATAGTCATGCCTGGAACAGTAATATCTACAATAGTAACTTAATTGAATGGCTATACGATATATAGTTCTTTATCCTTTGCATACTGAGGCTTTCATCACCACATCTGGCGGAAATTCGATTCAAACCAATTATTTTTTTACTTTCTTTGTTGTCAAGGTCTCTTTACTGTCCAGAAACCACATTTTTTTCTTGTCCTTCTTCTTCTCGACTTTCTGGAACCACGTCGTCCATTTATGTTCTTTCCAGCACACTGTGACCTTTAAGGTGTCCTTGATATTTGAATGTCCTCTGAAGGAAGTTTAAGCCAGTTTTTTTCAATGTTCAACCTTCTCATCACCATCATCATTGAGTGTCGTCTCCGCATAGAAGGCTGGCTACCATGGAGCGCCATTCTGTTCTGCCTCTTACTTTGATGGTGCAGGTTGTCATAACTTGCCTACCTTTTGATGTTATTCGTCCACTTTAGTCTTGGTCTGCCTCTGCCTCTTTTACCTTGTATTTTCCCTTCCAAGATTACTTTTATTAGGCTGCTGTGTCTTTTAACATGCCCCAAAATCTCATTTGTCTTGTTTGAATTGTATTTAGTAGTTCTCTTTTCATATTTGTTGTTTTAAGACGTCATAGTTTGTTTTCTTTTCTTTCCATCCAATTCTACCTTTTCTACACATTTCAAAGGCTTCAATTTTCTGTTCTGTTTTCTTGTCTAATATCCATATTCTATGCACCATACAGGAATGTTGAGAAGATATACATTAATTTTCAGTCTTCTAGTATGTCATTACGTCTCGTTTTTATTATAAAATGTATCTAAGTGTTTTTCTGTAGCATTTTGTTCCGAAAATCAATTATACAGAGAACACTATTATCATTATATAATCGAAGCCGAGTTCAATATATTACCAAAATCAAACAATCAACTGCATATAATATAAACTTATCAAATAGCAATTAAATTAGATTAGCAAACTATATAAAACACTAAGAAATGTTAGCATACCCGAATTATTATAATAACGCTGTGTACGACTTGAGAACAAATGTTGAAGCCATAACAATATCCTATATGTTTTTTCTACAGTTGGCCAAGTATAAAGGTTAATTTTGGCACACTAAACTGACAAAGCCAAAAGATGGGTCAAAATTTGTAAAAATGACTGCCAGAAATAGATGAACGGTAAAGTGCATTGCAGCACACTGAAAGCCCTAGTCATCATCCACTACATCTTGGGCATGCCTGAATAATTTTGCTGGAACACTGATTTAAATAGAGGAGGATGAGAGAATGTAATTGGCGAATAGCACGTCCTTTCTTTAGTGAAACTCACCTGTTACATTCCAATTGCTGAAGTCGTCATTACTTGCACAGAATGGCTATTATTACTATTGCTATGATTAATTTATAAGACACACGCACAATAATAACAAGCTAAAGATACGAATAAAGAGAAGTAAATATATGCAGTTAAGTAATAATCCACACGCAATATGTAGGTAAATGAGGATTGTTATAAAATGTGTACGTGCGATTTCTCAAAACATTAACATTTGAATGTATCATGCTTGGAATAACTAATCCACCAATAATGCGTGATGTGTAAATGTTGGAGCGATCGCTCACTACGTGGTAAATTGGATACACGATCGCAACAAAAGATTATTAATATGCGTGTACATCATGCTCCCATCTGTGACAAAAATCATTGAGATTGCCTGGTTGTGATAAATGTGACTGGAAAATAGGGAGTGGAAAGAAAAAGGAAAGAGTGTGGAGAAAAGTTGTATATTTTATATATTTGCATGCAAGTTGTATATTTTATATATTTGCACGCCATATTCGGAGATGTGTAAACTTTAAGTATCTCTTGTTTTTGTTAAGTTTGCTGTGTTTTTTTCCCTGTTGAGTATATTATTTTGTAGTGTATAATATTAATATGTTTATGTGCAAACTAAACAAAAATTATTCACGCAATTATGACGTGCATTGAGGTAAACAAAGTTGAGCGATTAGTGATATAAAATGGACCCAGAAATAATTCGAACTAACTCTGAGATTGGTAGCAAAACAATAGAGGAATGGAGATAGACAGTGAACAACTTACCATTTTGACACCCTCAGGGGCTCAGAAAGAATCTGAGAGATGAGTCAGGCATGCACATTGTTCAAAACAAGATGTTTGATGACATTAAGTTCTAAAAATGTTAATTGGCTGAATATTGTTTTAAACATACCATTCATGTAAACATGAAAGGTAGATTTTGTACAAACTGAAACCTGCAATCAATTACTTTATCTCTTCCCCTGTTTGCGGTTACTGTTTGTGAACTTACAAAGTCAAGATCTATCCATTTTTTTCATGACATCGTATCAATTTTTTTATAAATTCAGTTACCAACGTTTTCTTTGTCTATTCATCATTTCTTCGCCTGGAGACGCACCAAGATGGGCGCTTGTTTGCGTTTGAACAAAGCCCAACGGCCAAGATCTGAATTTGCAGAATTTCGTTCATTCTCATCGGCGGCCGTTATAGTTTAGCTTTTACTGGCACAATGCCTGGAGTACGTTGTGTGCATAACAGTGGAGAATTACATCACCATATGTCATCGAACAAGCTTTGTGGTTATGTGCACAAAGCAACGCGCCAGAATCGTGGTTATGTGCATTCTAGTCTTCTCGTTGTTGCTGTATATGGCCACTGCTGTTGCTGCTGAGGTAACGCCAAACGAGATAGGTCTTGAGAAATGCTTGCCAAGTCCAAGGCTGATGTTCTTGCACATAATAACCTACATTGACTCGGTAGTAACGTTGCTACTACCGCTGATCGCAATTACTGTCATGCTCTTCACGATCGTTTTGTCCATCATATACAAGTCCCGGTGGAAGAAGCTCAGTGGCCTGCCCATGAACGAAGTTTCCGAGCTGAAATCGATCAACGATCCTAGATGGAGCTCAGTGCGAGCTAGCGCCCAGGTTCGTGTGGCTAGGATGCTCTTTGTCTTGTCTCTGTCTACATCATCATGAACGCACCCAGACACGTGGCTAGGCTGTACTATCTGATGCGGACTAAAAACTCAGGGGACATGAAATTGGCATTCTCTGAAGGTCTTATCCGGGTGATCTTCCAGCACGTCAGCCACGCCCACCATGCCTGCAAGTTTTGGATCTTCGTGGTCGTCAGTAGAAACTTTACCGGGAACCTCAGACAAACTTTAGTGGAAGTTACCAAGTATATATATTACAAGTTAGTCATGGCTTATATCGTGGTGGTTGTCTGTGCTAACAGTGGCTCCTATTTGTGTGTGTGTGTATGTGATAGCCATGGTTCCTATCTTGGTGGATGTATGTGCTGGCCATGGCTCATATCTTGGTGTGTGTTTGGGCTGGCCATGATTCATATCTTAGTGTGTGTCTGTGCTAGCCATGGTTCATATCTTAGTGTATATCCGTGCTAGCCAAGGTTCATATCTTGGTATGTGTCTGTGCCGGCCATGGTTGATATCTTGGTGTATTTCCGTGCTAGCCATGGCTAAAATCTTAATGTGTTTTAGTGCTAGTCATAGTTCATATCTTGGTGTGTTTCCGTGAAGCCATGGCTCATATCATAATGTGTTTCTGTGCTAGCCAAAGCTCATATCTTAGCTTGTGTGTGTGTGTGTGTGTGCTAGCCATGGCTCTTGGTGTGTGTCATGTTAGTCATATTCCATATCTTGGTGTGTGTCCGGGTTATTCATGTCTCATATCTTTGTGTGTGTCTGTGTTTAGTCATATCTTATATCTTAGTGTGTATCTGTGTTAGTCATGTGTCATATCTTTGTGCGTGCATGTCTGTGTTAGTCATATTTCATATTTTTGTGTGCATGTCTATGTTAGTCACATCTCATACCTTTGTGTGTGCATGTCTATGTTAGTCATGTCACATATATTTGTGTGTGTGTCCATGCTAGTCACATCTCCTACCTTAATGTGTGTCTGCCTATGTTAGTCATGTCTCATATCTTTGTGTGTTTGTGTTTAGTCAAATCTCATATCTTTGTGAGTGCATGTTTATGTTAGTCATGTCTCATATCTTTGTGTGTGCATGACTGTGTTTAGTCATATCTCATATTTTAGAGTGTGTCTGTGTTAGTCACATCTCATATCTTATTGCGTGTATGTGCACGTGTGTCTGTGTTAGTCATTTCTCATATCTTGGTGTGTATCAGTGTCATATCTTTGTGTGTGCATGTCTGTGTAAGTCACCTCTAGTGACTCGGGCAGATGGTGCTCGTAAACCTGGGAGGGCCGACCATCTTAGGGCAGAATCCCCATACAGAAAAGACAATCTGCTGCCTTGAAGGAAGATTGGGGACAATCAAAGGCTAAGGAAAGCAAACCTGAATAAAATGCTGGCTGAGATCGGATGCACTGGGCCACTGACGCAAAACACAGTGCAACGTTTTAACAGACACTCAATCAGAGTGGATCTAACAGACTCTAATTATGATGTTCTGTCTGTGGGGTCGATCAATTCACTTAAACAGACAGATGTCTTCATGTGATAGTCTGGAATCCTGCTCTGATTGAGTCTTGATCGCAGAGAGAGAGAGAGAGAGAGAGAGAGAGAGAGAGAGAAAGATTTCTTCGTCTAGTCATAATTTCTTTGTCTAGTCATCATTTCTTCGTCTAGTCATCATTTCTTCATCTAGTTATCATTTCTTCATACATTCATTTTCTTTGTCCATTCATTCTTTTCGTCCATTCATCTTTTCCTCTTCTATGTATCATTTCTTCGTCCATTCATCCTTTCCTCTTCTATGTATCATTTCTTCGTCCATTCATCTTTTTCTCTTCTATGTATCATTTCTTCGTCTTTGCTGCCTCTATTTGATCATTTTTCTCATTTTTATCGTCTGCTCTTAAAGGAACGGTTAGTGGACATTGATACGTTGTAATATAGTTAACAGAAAGCTACGATACCTGCGCCTTTCGACCCATCACATCTTTCTTCAATATACAATTTTGGGGTACAGCGTTGCCTTCCCTCTTCAATCCCTGCTCCGTTTGCCAGACTGACTAGTTTATTTCCAGGGGCAAAGCGAAGAGGTGAGGTAGAATCTGACACAGTCAGTTATGAACAGCCTTGCATCCCAAGTACTGGATTAAAGGGTTCCATAGGGAGTCTATTATTTGTCATTTCTGCACAGTTCAGGTAGAAGATTAGCAAACTTATTAACAATAGCATTGAGAAAGAAAAAAGAAAAATCTGCTTACTTTCCTTTACAATCTTTACAGCTTTACATTACAATCAGCTTTATTGCAATTTCGCATTTTTATGCATTTCTTTGACTTGACCCTAAAAATAGTATTACAGTTTCACAATTTGATTTTTTTACTGTGTAGATCAGTTGTTGATGTCCACGTTTCGCGTACGTGAAGAAATACGAACGTAACCAAGAGTACAACAGTTTAGAATAGGGCGGACGTTATAACCGTCCTCAGAGGAGCGGAAAGTGCACAGGACTTCAATAAACATGATTCCACATTACTCATTCAGATGAGAGAGATGGAAGTAAAGATAAGTACAGCAAGAAATGAGAGGATAAGGAGGCGCATAAACTGACTGATTAACTAACACAGAACTGGAGACGCCAGTCGCTAGACGCTGTAGGACATGCTGAGGAGGGGATCTGAGCACTTATGGATAACTTTAGAATGCAGTGATGAAAGCACATAAAAAATTCAGTAGCTTGAACCCACTATTTTTCCATTTTCCCGAAAGCTTCAACTTCTATTCTTATATCTTTTAATTTTGTTTAAAATTTTTCTTATCGGTGCTGGGTAGAACCAATTCTGACCTATGGAAGCGAATCATGGACAGTAGACAAATGAAAAGACGGTTAGAGGCCACAGAGATGGGATTTCTCATAAGAATATTGAAAGTTCCTTGGACAGCCAAAAAGACCAATGAGGAAATTCTCGAAGATGTCAACACAAAAAGGGAGCTCCTAAAAAACATAAGAAAGAAGCAATCAACATTTTTCCGGCATATCATATGAAGTGGAAAGTTGGAATATTTGGTTACAACTGGCAAAATAAAAGGAAAGAGAGATCGCGGACGGCAAAGAGAGAAAATATTGGATAGCTTGGTGTCATGGCATGGAAAACAGTCAACAACAGAACTGACACGATTCACTGTAGGTAGATGATTGTGGAAGGACATGATCGCCTACGCCAACCGGTATGCCACATGATGATGATGAAACTTCTTATTTTGTATTTAATCTCACATGGTGTTATGTTGCGCATGTTTCTTTCAAGAATTGTCCATGTCTGACACTTGAAGCACAATGTGGGCATAAACAATGCAATTTCTTTTCATTTTGCTGGTATAGTCGTCACATTCACACATTTCAAAATCGGTTGCTACTCGGTTGCTTACATCATTTGCTTTCTTGCATCTGATTTCTACCGCTTTATATAATTTTACATCTTCGGTAAAATTAGTGCTTGTGCTCTCTCACTTGATTTAGGATCTTTTCGTTGTTAGAAAATTAGCTTTGAATTGAATTGCAATTTATTGTCATTATTTGTGTCTTTTGGTACCCTTGGCAAACGAAACTGAGACATCGTGCTGTAGTTCACCGTTCTTAGAATAAAGTAAGTTTGTGCTCGCCTGCAAAAAGGAACTCATTTAAACTTTCTGGTTTGAGTTAACAGTTATCCTGATTTTTTTCACATTTAGATGTTAGATGATAAATAGTAGTGGTGACAGTGCTCACCCTTGTCTTAATCTCTGTTTGTTACTGGAACCAGTTTGTCATGATAGTTGCTCTAGTTATACTATATATATATTTATATATATATATATATATATATATATATATATATATATATATATATATATATATATATATAATGTGTCTGTTTCGCTTTCGGATTTCTACAACCACTACTACAAAAACAAATTCATGAAATGTTATATAATTTACTTCTCAAATGTTTGTGGTAGAGTGTATTTATGATATATTATATAATTATTTGAAATGGGTAACTATTTTACCAGCCCATGTTATCTATTTATAATCAATGCTGTTACGATACAAGGGCGGAAACGTTATAAATTACAGACAAAGTGATAAAGAATATTTATACTTTTGTTTCACGCAACACAGAGGGGGTGGTTGTCAATTGCTTGTTTAAGTGGATTCAGTGCAAGCAAACTTGCACTTTTTAGGCTAAGCTACTGTGTTGGATGTTGACCTCTGTACTGCGGGATCATGTTATTTTATGCCAGTGTTCTAATTTATTAATGATTAAGATAATGGTATGTGTTACTTAATTCATATTAAACAGTTCAAAGCAACTCAAACCTGATGTTCAGAAAGATAGCACTCTTAAGTGGGGATCTAACAGTGGCTTTTGAGAAATTAAATTAAAGGGACTTGTATTCAGATTGTTGGATTATATTGTAGTTGTTCTGTCCTCAAATTTGAATATTAAAACGTGTATAAAAACAAAGCTAGTAATGAACTATACTAAATAAAAGCATTTAAAAATAAAAACATATAGCAAGATGGGAAATTCCTTTACATCATCATCATATCATCATAAAACAGATGACATATCCACACTGGCTTGAAGGCGATCCTCTCCTTCGTATTCGTATTACTGGTACACCTTAATATTTCTATTATTCATCACTTTCATGTCCTGCCTGTTAAACCGCCTGCACACATTCGCAATACACAGCGATTGGATATGCTCGGAAGTACTACAAGGGACGTGACTGTCCTTAGTCCTTGCAGTTCAACACCAATGCAGGTGTTGTACCAGGCCTTCTTGCTCGAAGGAATCCGCCCACAACAACTGACGATGATATATATATATATATATATATATATATATATATCTAATCATGACTGATAACACTACATGGTCACACTGCACAAGACAAGCCGGTCTAAAACTACTGAACAGATAATGAAAGTGTGCCACATTTTTTTTAAGCCATTTTAATTGATTTTCTGCGTTTTGCAGCAGATGCATTTTTTTTTGTTAAAGAAAATATTTCTTAATGGGTGTCTTTTCTTTTTGTGAATTATATAATTTTTTTTTTTTTTTAAGAAGCCATGGATGATTCAAATAAACCAAATAAACCCACACATTTCTTTTGGTCAAACAAAGTAGAAAAGAGCCACTAAAATTTGGCGTCCAAGATGCCAATATGGCAACTCTGTCAACTGACTACAGAACATGAGAACTGTACGGAGAACTGAACTCTGGTCTCAGGTTTTTGAAGAAGAAGAAAACGAAACTAGTGTTCTCATCGACGAAACTAGTGCTCTCATCAACGAAACTAGTGCTCTCATCAACGAAACTAGTGCTCTCATCAACGAAACTAGTGTTCTCATCGACGAAACTAGTGCTCTCATCACTGACTTCGTCAATCTCTCTTCCTTTTATTTTTCTTATTGTTAGTCTGTTTTCAACTATTTCACTTTTCGTGACTAAACAATGTAGACTACTTTTTTCTAATGACAAAAAATCCTGTTCTGTAGTGATTTCTTACAAGAATTCTTCATTATTCCTTACTTAGAGACTTCATCAACAACGTCTTCATCATTCCTTCTGCTGAGACTTCATCCACGACGTCTTTATTATTCCTTCTGTAGAATGATTTCATTCAAGAAGTTTTCGTCGTTCGTTCTGTAGAGATTTCATTCAAGGCGTCTTTATCATTTCTTTTAGCAATCAAGATCATTTTCAACATTCTTCTAAAGAACTACGTTCCTATTACCGCCAGTAACATCTAGATTTTTCATTAATTCTTTGCCGTACTTTTAAGTACTCACATTTTTCATCAGATGCGGCAGTCAATAACCCTGATGGTACCGTTGTTCGGCACGGCTGGTGCTCGGGAGCAAAGAGATCACGGCAGTAACTAAAGCACTGGCCTAGCTAGAAACACAAACGTTTTGTTAAGTGCACCTTTAAAAATAAATCGATGAGTATGCTCCGGAAAATCGATGGAGGCTGGGCACGAAGGCAGTGGTTGGAGTCGCTAAAGAACTCACAACTGATTGGGATCTGTTTCATCTTCGTTCCTGGACACTCCGGCCTGAGAAGAAACGCACGAGTTGACAACCTGGTTGGAACAGCTGCCAAGGATGGCGGACGTGCAGTGGACCGGTGTGACATTCTGAATACCCTCAGGGTGACAAGGTGAGCTGATGACTCATATACAACCATATTCAGACTGTGCAAACATCAGGTCAAATATGTGGGTGTCAGTAAGTAGCGCTGCGCGTGTGAACACAGACGAATAACAAATCAAAACATAACTGGAGTCATCAGTCTCCTCACACTGAGGAACATACAGGAGAGGAGATATAACCACTTATTGACATGTCTGATGTGCAATGAGAATGAACCGTTCGACTAAACTAAACTGTACACATTTCATCGATACAATTGAGATGTATAAAAATATGGATGTTTTTATATAATATACCAATCTCACCAAAGCAACAGCATAATGGTGTCCATCTGTTTTCTCCTCGACGAGTTTTCAAAATGTTGACATTAATATACATTTTGTTGGCACATATACAAATTATTATCTTTCTCATTTACATCAGAAAGAAGATCAAAACAGAAAGAAGATCAAAACAGAATGCAGGCAAAAAGAACGGAAGATCTTGTTGCCACTAATCGTGTTCTTGTAAAAAATGTAACCAGAGTTTGGGAGTTGATGCTTTTATCTTGCATCAAAGTGCAGAAGGATAGATGGAAACAGACAAGATAATTAAATCACTGAACTGTGAATGTATAAAAGAATTGGAAGAGTTCGTGGACGGACAAATTAATTAAAAGATGATTAGAGGCCACAGAGATGGGATTTTTCAGAAGAATGCTGAAAGTTTCCTGGAAAGTTAAAAAGACCAATGAGGAAATTCTCAAAGAGGCCAACATATAAAGGGAACTCCTAAAAAACATAAGAAAGAAACAATCAACATTTTTTTTGGCACATCATGAGAAGAGGAAAGTTGGAATGCTTGGTTATAACTGACAAAATAAAAGAAAAGAGAGATCGCGGACGACAAAGAGAGAAAATACTGGATTGCTTGGTGTCATGGCAAGGAAAACAGTTAATAACAGAACGGATACTATGCACTGTAGATAGAAGATTGTGGAAGGACATGATCGTCTACGCCATCCGATATGGCACATGATGACTATGATGATATCGGGGACTGATTTATAACATTGTTCTCCCTGTATCGTAACAGCATTGATTATAAAATCATAACATCGACATGTAAAATAGTTACCAAATTCGAATAGTTATTTAATGCGCCAAACATTGACAAGTAGTTTGGAGACGTGACTTGGTCTGAGTTGACCAAGGTATTCTTTGAACTTATTAATCTTCTTATTCTTCCTCATAAAAAAACACAAGATGTCGTTGGGACACTACTTACAGACGTCGTCAATTTTCTCCATTTCTTTCTATCTTCGGTAATTCTATGGGACTCGGTAGATCCGACGCATGTCCAGTCTTTGATGTTATCTCACCATCTTTTCCTTGCCTGCCTCAATTTTTTTTCGTTCAGTAACCTACAGAACTTTCTTTGCCAGACTAGACGTTTGAGATACATGGCGAAACCATTTTATCTTGTGTTTCTTCACATTAGTCAAAACATCATGATGTACTTGGATTGGTTGTTTTATCCTTTTTGAAACTTGTTTTATTCGTGATACGAGATGCCTATAAACTTACGATAACATTTTATCTCCATAACTTGTATTTTCTTCTGTATTTCAGCTGTAACAATCCGTGTTTCGCTAGCGTATAGAAACATTGATACACGCAACTTTATGTACGTTAGATTGATTCTAGAGCCAGATTTATGTTATTTTTTAAAATTTTTATACATCTATTTCGTGTATAGCTCATTCAACTTAGCGAAGTGTTTTGACCTTCCTGTTCGTATCGTTATGTTGTTTCGAATTCCTATTCAGTCTCTTACCTACAACACATTGCTCTTATCTTGGTGAACGGCAACAGACGTCGTCATTGTTACCAGGGCTGCGAGAGTGTCATTTTTATCCAATGAGCATTGATAACCTGGCGGGATCAAACTTTCCCATTGTTACAAAGCTTGTGATCCTGCAGCCATGTCATTGGAGTGGAATTTTATTGGAAATTTCTTTCTCCGAAGTCACTACTGCATGATGGATTATTGAAAGAACCAAAACTCTATGTTTAAACAGACGTATAGTTATCTTCTTCTCCTTCTTTCCTTCCTCATCTGCCTTTCAGCGTCGGGGGGAGATATAATTTGCTCTTCTGTTCGTCTCTTCTGCTGTTATGTTTCCTAGTGCTTCTAATATTCCATCGACCCATCTTTTTCGTGGTCGACCCTTGGGTCTGGTGTTCTCGCAACGTTTGTTGAAGGCTCGTTGTGTTCTGTTTTGTTCTTTCTGCCTTGTCATGTGGCCAAACCATTTTATCTGTTGTTTCCTTACATATTCTACGGCGGGGGCTATTCCTATCTTTTTTCTCAGTTCTTCATTACTGATCTTGTCTCTCAGACTGTTTCCTGTCATTCGTCTAACACATTTCATCAATGTAGAGGTTATTTTTCTTATTGTTCTTGCATCTAGGGTCCAGGTCTGGCATTGGTAGCTCAACGTTGGGATGAAGATTGTATTGTATAGTGCTCGTTTTGCCTCCAGAGTTATTTCCTTGTTGGACAACAGTGGTGATAACTGTCCAATGATTTGACAAGCTTTGTTGCATCTTGATTCTATCTCTGCTGTTTGAGAATTATCGTTTGTCATTAGACTTCCTAGGTATTTGAATTCCTCTACTTGTTTTAGTTGTCTGCCTTCTATAGTTATGTTGATATTCTGTTTATTTTTGGCGACATTCATGACTTCTGTTTTGTTGATGTTAATTTTCATGTTGTATTTTGTGCCGGAGATGTTGAGTTTGTTTAAGTGTTCTTGTAGGTCTTCTATTATTTCATGTATTAGTGCCTGATCGTCTGCAAATAAAAGCTCGTTGATCCCCTCTGTCTCTGATGGATTGGCTAGCTTGCATATAAGGTCCATGTATGTAATAAACAGTAGGGGGGATAGTATGCACCCCTGTCTTACACCTGATCTAACATCGAAGTGGTCTGTGCAGCCTGCTGCTGTTCTGACCCTGCAGCTGCTGTTGATGTAGAGACTTTTAATAAGGTTGGTTAGATGTTGGCTTTGTGTCTTATGGGAGCCGCGACAGCTCAGGGCTTAGTGAACTGGACTACAAAGGACAAGAGGTAGGGTTCGATCCCAATATCGACGGCTTCCGTGTTCACCCAGCCTTTAATGGGTACCGGATTTTTTTCTGGGAAAATAAAACGGCACGGGCGTAATACCTACCATATTACCCCAAAAATCATGTGCCGAAGGTCTGTAAAATTTATGGTCACTAACACTATATACCCTATACGCACTTGGCGTGACGGGGGCACTTTACTTTTTACTTTGTGTCTTATAGCTATTGTTAGAATAATATTTTAAAAGGCCTCGTTGTCTATTTCTTACAGCCTTTACTTGAAATATCGGTGCTGGATGTGTAGCTTTCACACTTTGAAGTCATATCTCTCTCTTCTCTTTAGATCAGCCCCTTTCCTGATATGTTTTAGTCTCTTTTACCACAACAGTCTGCCTGTTGAAGCAGTTGTTCATTTCATCATTATATTCGCCAGCCTTGTAGCATTAACTTGTTCACTAATTTTACTATTGTTCTTCTTGTTGCAAAAGACTGTTGTACAGCCTATCTCAGGTTCACCACATGCATTCTATTAAATGTTAATAATATGATCGTAATCATTGTACATAGACTAATTTGTCGTTAAGTGCTTGGATCTCATCTTTAACAAATTGCGCAGCGTTAAACGACTGATGTAACCGGTTCTCTGTTGATTGACCACTCTTCTTAAGCCATCCACATAGCTCTCTCTTCTGACATTCTCATTCTTGACATGCGGTTCTTTCTGTAGTCTTGTTAAGGTTACAAATTCATCACTCGCCGTGGAGTCGTTTAGTAGCCCTATTTTCCCTGGACTTAGTGAATGTCAGGCCGGTCCATGGTTGCTGCCACACCAGCAAGATTATCCATATGTTCATTACCACTAACACCTGCATGTCCTGGGACACACACAAACACACATATCTTTTTTATCCTAGTCGTACTCAAAGACTCCAACCGCTCCCACCAGCCTCATCCTAGTCGTACTCAAAGACTCCAACCGCTCCCACCAGCCTCATCCTAGTCGTACTCAAAGACTCCAACCGCTCCAACCAGCCTCAACCTAGTCGTACTCAAAGACTCCAACCGCTCCCACCAGCCTTATCCTAGTCGTACTCAAAGACTACAACCGCTCCCACCAGCCTCATCCTAGTCGTCATCAAAGACTCCAACCGCTCCCACCAGCCTTATCCTAGTCGTACTCAAAGACTCCAACCGCTCCCACCAGCTCATCCTAGTCGTCATCAAAGACTCCAACCGCTCCCACCAGCTCCACCGAAGTCGTCATCAAAGACTCCAACCGCTCCCACCAGCCTTATCCTAGTCGTACTCAAAGACTCCAACCGCTCCCACCAGCCTTATCCTAGTCGTACTCAAAGACTCCAACCGCTCCCACCAGCCTCATCCTAGTCGTACTCAAAGACTCCAACCGCTCCCACCAGCCTTATCCTAGTCGTACTCAAAGACTCCAACCGCTCCCACCAGCTCATCCTAGTCGTCATCAAAGACTCCAACCGCTCCCACCAGCCTTATCCTAGTCGTACTCAAAGACTCCAACCGCTCCCACCAGCCTTATCCTAGTCGTACTCAAAGACTCCAACCGCTCCCACCAGCCTCATCCTAGTCGTACTCAAAGACTCCAACCGCTCCCACCAGCCTTATCCTAGTCGTACTCAAAGACTCCAACCGCTCCCACCAGCCTTATCCTAGTCGTACTCAAAGACTCCATCCGCTCCCACCAGCCTTATCCTAGTCGTACTCAAAGACTCCAACCGCTACCACCGGGCACAGCCTAGTCGTCATCAAAGACTCCAACCGCTCCCACTGGGCACATACTAGTCGTCCTCAAAGACTCCAACCGCTCCTACCGGGCTCATCCTCGTCGTCCTCAAAGACTCCAACCACTCATACAGGGCTCAGCCCATTTCGATCCTCCTCAGCATACTCATCCAGTTGTTGAGAGAGCACAACCAGGAGAATGTATGTGTCCCCATTCAACCCATTGCCTTTGCTATAACCATGACCTCCATAGTCAAGCTGCTTGTGGTCACGGCAATACTATCCTCACCGTTCTCCCTACAACATCGGAATGCAATCCTGGTTAAAACATCTACATGTGTTGTTCTTTTCTCTCCTGAGCCCTGATTCTGTCTACTTGCAATTATTCTGTCAGATTGCTTTTGCTAACAATGTAAACACATGCGCATTTATTACACCCTGTGAAGTACTGTTCAATTAATCATTATTTGTATAAAATATTTTTTTGGATTAATTTGTATCGGTACATTTTAATAGTTTTCCATTAATGCTTATACTTATTAAAAAAAAAGTAAAGTGCCCATGTCACGCCAAATGGCGTATTGGGAATATGGTGTTATTGACCATACATTTTACAGGCCTTCGGCATATAATTTTTGGGGTAACGTGGTCGGTATTACGCCCGTGCCGCTTTACTTTCCCAGAAAAAAATCTGGTACCCATTAAAGGCTGGGTGAATTCGGAAGCCGTCGGTTGGGATCGAACCCTACCTCTTGTCCTTTGTAGTCCAGTTCACTAACCACTGAGCTATAGCGGCTCAATTACAATTTAGCACTTTTTGATTAATGCTTATCTCTTTAATCGAGTACTATTCGTTTAATGCTTATCTCAATTATTGATTAATGTTTGATTAATCCTTATATCTGCAGTTGATTACTATTCGATTAATCCTTATATCTGCAGTTGATTATATCTATCTATCTATTGTCCTTTCAAGCTGAAGACGGCACATAGGGCAGAACCACAATCTCAAAAACAGATACCTTGCGTGCCAAAATGGCACATATTGCAGAGATCACTGATCTAAAATCTATGGCGCTGTTTATAATGACAGCTTGTCAAGCCATCGATCAACCTCCTTTATTACTGCCCGATTAATCATTATCTCTATAATTGACTACATTTAAATTAATGCTTAAGTGAGTAATCTTCGATTAATGTAAATCTGTATGACTGACTACTGTTCCATTTATATCTCTGTAATTCAGTATTCTTCCCGTGTGTTACCGGGGCCTCATGAGGGAAGTAAAGAATAGTGACACTGTGACCTTCCAGGCATGTCGTAAGAGGCGACTAAGGAGGTTGATCGATGGCTTGACAAGCTGTCATTGTAAAAAGTGTTGTTATGGAAACAGCCATAGAAGCAGTGATCTCTGCAATATGTGCTATTTTGGCATGCAAGGTTTCTGTTTTTAAGATTGTGGTTCTGCCCTATCTGCCGTCTCCGGCTCGAAAGGACAATAGATAGATAGAATTCAGTATTCATGAAATAATCTCTGAGCTTGTGGTCTTCGTTGAATTTAATTCCCTGTCTCTGCCTCAAGTGCTGCTTGTGTTTTCTGCACTACGGACAAGTAACCAAACGTATAGCACTCATAAATAAGCGGCAAAAAAATCATTATTTTGTGAGATTCAACAGGGGTTTGTACATGTTAGCAATGTCACAAACCGTTGTGGGCGTTGGTCTATAAATGGACAGGGTCGATCCTCACACCCTGGCTTGTAGATTTACACATCCTTAAATAAATAGAGCTGATTTTTTTTTTTTCTGGAGAGAAAAAACATACATTGTGTCGACATTACAAGAAAGGAAAAGTGTTCGACCATATATCTGTGATGCTCGAGGCGTGATGTTGTTCTTTTCTTTCTTTCTTTCTTTCTTTCTTTCTTTCTTTCTTTCTTTCTTTCTTTCTTTCTTTCTTTTCTCTCTTTCTTTTCTTTCTTTCTTTACTTTTTCTTTATTACGAATTTCCGATGGCAGTCATTACTGAACGTTTATCACACATTCTTCACTGTTCCTTTATAAAACGGAATACTGTACAAATAACATGAAGAGAGAAGAAGCAGTCAAATATTTTTTTTTAATGTAAACATCAAATGTTTTTTTAATTAGAACCCGTGGACCATACCAAACATAAATGCTCATACCAGTAACAAGTATCATGCTTTCTACATCGTTGACATGTAGCACAGTACAAATGTCAGCGTGAACAGTAGTTAGCGTTATGTAGACAAATTCAGTGCTCGATGTGAACGACAGTTTCATGTTATGTTGCAATATTCGATGATAGAGAAATATTGGGAGATGCATATAACAAAATACAATGTTTTATATGAAATAAATAATGATCATATATAACAAAATACATTATATGAAATAAATAATGATCATATATAACAAAATACAATGTTTTATATGAAATAAATAATGATCATATATGACAAAATACAATGATCGATATGAAACAAATATTGATCATATATAACAAAATACAATAGTCAATATGAAACAAATATTCGAGATATATAGCAAAATATAATAGCTAGCATGAGACAAATATTAGAGATATGTAGCAAAATACAATGATCGATATGAAACCAACATTTATCATATATAATAAAATACAATAGTCAATATGAAACGAATATTGGAGATAGTAAAATTCAAAGTTCGATATGAAATATCAAATGTAAATATGATAGCAAAATACAAAGGTAGGGGGTGTTGTCGATATGAAATAACATTTGACCAAAATGTGTTAATGAAAAACTAGTAGCTTAAAAACATGAAGACAACATGGCATTAACTACATTTTCAGCGGATACCAACGAGGTGGTAAAATATGTTACTGTACATGAACACTTTCCTAATATCAAGGCATCTAAACTTGTAGAATTAATGTGGACAATGGAGGTGGGAAGAAATCTTGAATGCGTGCCTGTTGGAGGATAGACGTGCTGTTGATGGGTCTGTCACTTTCGGTTTGCAGGGATACTTTTCTTTTTTTTTATTCGCCAGCTTTGACCTCTGACGAAATCTTTAGAGACTAGGAACTGAATTTCCTGTATGACTGACTACTGTTTCATTTCATTGGCAGCCGTGTGTACAGGTGCCCCTAGCCGTACAGGCAGATAACTCCGTCTTCGGAGGTACTCATATTTTTCTCCGTCGATGAATAATTGACGTTTCAAGCCGGGTCTCGCTGCTAAGACCAGGCCGCAGAGAGAAATCATAAATAAAAATCCCAATTGGTGCAGCCGGGATTTGAACACACAACCTTTCTGTCTCGAGGCCGACGTCTTGCCTCGAGACTAACCAGTTCCCCCAACTTGTTGAATTAATGTGCGTAATGGTGGAGGTGGGCAGAGATGTTGAATGCGTGCCTGTTGGAGGATAGACGTGCTGTTGATGGGTCTATCACTTTCCGTTTGCAGTGATATAACAGTAAATGCAAAACGATTGTAGAAAAACACATAATAGAAGAGTAAAATAAAAATTGTGACCCACACACCTGGTGCCAACTGCGCTGGACAAGCGGTCTTTATTCTCAGCTCCTATAAATTCCCTCGGCAAAGAATAGATAAATGGGATAAATGCAGTAAAGATTGTATTTTTTTTAGATTCGTCTTTAGATTTCTCTTCTGGCACCTTCGGGTCATTTTGGCAAGGATAAGTGAGAGAATAGTTAACATAAAGTTATGGTTATGGTACGTCGAAGGCCCCATCACTGCAAACGAATTAAAAACCAAAATTGTTCAACCGCCCATGCCAGTGGAATCATCCGAAATAAAAACTCATCTCATTGAAGGATCCAATCAAAGAAAGGCAGCTGCAGTCTCCATCAAAGCAGCTACAGGACACCGCAATAGACATAAGGCCAAGCGGTACTAAAAGTGAACGCAGCTGAACTGTCCATCATCATACGATATCATCATTTATCGTAAGCAATCGAAATATGAAAACAACGATCCGGATGAAAAACACAGCTCAAGGTATCCACAGAGTACTAACTCAGTAGCTCAGGCACCAAACCGGACTTGCAATACGAGGAAACTGCAAAAATACACTTTTCAGACTGAGCCTCAATGGTTCCTTCCGCCTATCCGCCATATTTATCGGTATTCCAAAGATAACAGAATCACAGATAATGAATAACAAAAGGTAAATATTGAAAATATTTCAGTACACAACATGTAAGATAAAACATACAGAAAGAGAGCTGCATTTAACATTTCAACGAAATTAGTGTACACAAATAGCATAAAACAATATTCAAACTAAGTGATTCACGAACAATAAAATACTGTTTTAGAGTCATTTTGTTCACAATTGTAATTTATGAGCTGAAATATCTCATTTCCACTTCACGATTTCACCTGTTTGGCTACCATTTGCTCCTCTGCATGTCGATCATGCCAATGAGATTCTTCGTAAGAACAAACACTATAAGCTGTGGATTGAATGCACTTGAGATTTAAGAGATTATTATATTATATTATATTATATTATATTATATTATATTATATTATATTATATTATATTATATTATATTATATTATATTATATTATATTATATTATATTATATTATATTATATTATATTATATTATATTATATTATATTATATTACATTACATTATATTATATTACATTATATTACATTACATCACATTATATTATATTACATTATATTATATTACATTATATTACATTATATTATATTACATTATATTACATTATATTATATTACATTATATTACATTATATTATATTATATTTTATTACATTATATTTTATTACATTATATTACATTATATTGTATTATATTATATTATATTATATATTATTATTATATTATATTATATTATATTATATTATATTATATTAAGTAAGTAAAGTAAAGTAAAGTACCCCCCGTCACGCCAAGTGGCGTATAGGGAAATATGGTGTTAGTGACCCTATATTTTACAGACCTTCAGCACATGATTTTTGGGGTAATGTGGTCGGTATTACGCCCGTGCTGCTTTTACTTTCCCAGAAAAAATCCGGTACCCATTTAAGGCTGGGTGAACCCGGAGCCGTCGGTTGGGATCGAACCCTACCCCTTGTCCGTAGTAGTCCAGTTCACTAACCACTGAGCTATCGCGGCTCCTACTAATTTTTAGGGAATTAGTAAAACCCAGGTGTCCTCGCCAGGATTACGAACCCCGGCTGTTGCCGTGGTAAGCCAACCGCCTATCGATTGCGCTAACCGGACACCCATATTATATTATATTATATTATATTATATTATATTATATTATATTTTATTATATTATATTATATTATATTATATTATATTATATTATATTATATTATATTATATTATATTATATTATATTATATTATATTATATTATATTATATTATATATATTATATTATATTATATTATATTATATTATATTATATTATATTATATTATATTATATTATATTATATTATATTATATTATATTATATTATATTATATTATATTATATTATATTATATTATATTATATTATATTATATTATATTATATTATATTATATTATATTATATTATATATTGTATTGTATTGTATTGTATTGTGTTATATTGTATTGTATTGTATTAAATCGCACTATGTTGTCTTATGTTATAGCTCTTTATAAAGCATTTTTGTATGCAATGATTATGATGATCATGTAACATGATGGGGAAGACATGGAATGATCTTAGAAGAATGGCAAGAAACAAAACGGCTTGGAATGTTGTTGTTGAAGATTTATGCTCCACATTGAGTTGAAAGAAAGAAGACTGTATTTCACGCTTCATTTCTATTCGTCTGTATTTCGTTCTTATTAAATCAACAAAATGCCTTAAAAAATATCCCTTTGATCTATAACCAGTTGTAATTTTTCAATCTATTCTTAAAATGTATAATTAGCAAAAGTTAATATTTGATCCTCAAAAGTACCCCATTCATATTCTGCCAGCAACCAAGTTGTAATTTAATTATTCAATCATCTATCTGACTCTTATGACTCAGTCACGTGCTCGTTTATTCACAGTCACGTGCTCATCTATTCACCGTCACATGCTCATTTATTCACAGTAACATGCTCGTCTCTTCACAGTCACATTTAAATTATGACCTCCAATTGTTATACCAGGCATGCCCCTTATGAATTTTTTTTTTCTTTTTGCGTTTGCCATTTTTACCTCTGACGAAGTCCTTAGGGACTAGGAACTGAATTGTTGGTGTTATTCCGTTTTTCTCTAGCAGCCGTGGGCATAGGTGTCCCTCGTCGCACAGACAGATAACTCCGTCTTCGGAGGTACTCATATTCTTTCCCTCCATGTGTAATTGACGTTTCAAGCCAGGGAAAATAAGAAAAATGAGCTCTGCATTCTGTATTAGTCCATGTTGTCGACTACCTGCATGAGCAATTATCAAGCGCTGTCCTTTGCTGCTAGGTATTAATCTCTTAATCTTTCCATCTGATGACTGCCATTCCCTTTGGTTAGTGTGGTGAGCATTGATCCATGTTTCATCCAAGTACACAATATCATAACCTTGCTTGCGCACCTCTTTTACTTCACGCAAGTACTTGCTTCTCATGATTACTATATGTGGCTTCTCACAGATGATGTTTCGTCCATTGGAATACTTTCTGAATGTAAAGCCTGCAGCTCTCACATTCCTCCATAATGTAGACTTTGATATTTCAATACTGTTGTTCTTTTTCAGCGATACTTTTAATTTTCTTATTGTAACAGTTTCATTCATATCCAACATTTTGCGAATTTCACTTCTAATAAGTTCACTGTCGAAATTATCCAACATGTTTGCTCTTCCTTGTGATTTTGTATATTTCGAACATTGTCGGTTACGTGCTTGAATCCAGAGATTAAATGACCGTTTAGATAAATCCAAAATGTGTCTTGTCCTATCCTCAGGGTTTTCTAAAGAATGAAATAATCTTCCTCGTTTAGCCTGTTTGCAAAAATAGTCATACATTTTTATTGCGATGTTTTGTAAACTGCAGAATTTCATTTTAAGACTCATGATAAATGTTATCGTTCCACGTCTCCACCTATGAATGAACGGAAATGGAACACACAATTTCTCGTGTTTTTTACAAGTGTCTAATTGTGTTAAAAAACCACGGTAAAAGCGTGCAAACACGTCAATTTTACCGTGTATGGATTTTTACTCGCTATTTTTAACTTAAAATACTTTAAACATTAAGTTTTGACTATATCAATGGGTCGTTATAAATTTATATAAATCAAATAAGCAACAATAATAACCAAATGTTTTTTTAATGAAATTAATTCCCTGTTGGGTTCTAATCATTATAACTTTACATGCAAATTTTGAACAACTTACAACAAGCGGTTAAAAAGCTATCGATTTTAAAAGTTGGGCACGAGTTATGAAACAAGCTATAGTAGATGTAGAGTGGTTGTCATATTAGTAGTAATACTGGTAGAAGTAGTAGTGGCATCATTACTATTATTATTATTATTATTAGTAGTAGTAGTAGTAGTAGTAGTATAGGAGGTAGTATTGTAGTACGAGTAGTAGAAGTGGTAGTGGAAGTAGTAATTGTGGTAAAAGTAGTAGTAGTTGTGGAAGCAGTAATAGTAGAAAAAGCAGTACTCGTAAAAGAAATAGTAGTAGATTTGGCTAGTAGTAGTGGTAGAAGAAGTGGTCCTAATTTGGGTCGAAGTAGTAGTAGTTGCAGTTCTAGCAAAAGTAGTGGTAATTGTGGTAGAGGTAGTAGAAATTGTAATTGTGGTAGAAGCAGTGCTAGTAGTTATAATAGTAGTGAAATTAGTAGTAGCAGTAGTAGTTGTAGTAGTAGCAGTGTAGAAATAGTAGTGGTAGAAGTAATAGTGGTAGTAATGGAGAAATAATAGTAGTAGTAGCAGCAGTAGTAATAGCATATTGCTGGTAGAATTATTATTATTAGTAGTAGAAATTGATAGTGTAGTAGTCGTAGTAGTGGTAAAAGTAATAGTTACAATTTTAGTAGTGGTAGTCGTAGGGATAGAGGTAGTGGTAGTACTAGTAGTAGAAGTAGTAGTAGAAAAAGTTTTAGCAGTAGGAGATGTAGAAGAAGTAGTAGTAGTCGTGCAAGTAGAAGTAACAGTAGAAGTAGTTGTAGTAGTAGTAATAGTAGTAGTAGTAGTAGTAGTAGTAGTAGTAGTAGTAGTAGTAGTAGTAGTAGTAGTAGTAGTAGTAGTAGTAGTAGTAGTAGTAGTAGTAGTAGTAGTAGTAGTAGACCCTATCGTTCTCGGGTGACTCTGGATTTAATGCCCACGTCAATATCGTGTTTGAGATTGTATTTTATTTTGTGTAGGACTAGAATCAACAACTTGAGATTGTATTTTATTTTGTGTAGGACTAGAATCAACAACTTGAGATTGTATTTTATTTTGTGTAGGACTAGAATCAACAGCTTGAGATTGTATTTTATTTTGTGTAAGACTAGAATCAACAGCTTGAGATTGTATTTTATTTTGTGTAGGACTAGAATCAACAACTTGAGATTGTATTTTATTTTGTGTAGGACTAGAATCAACAACTTGAGATTGTATTTTATTTTGTGTAGGACTAGAATCAACAAATGTATTTTATTTTGTGTAGGACTAGAATCAACAAATGTATTTTATTTTGTGTAGGACTAGAATCAACAACTTGAGATTGTATTTTATTTTGTGTAGGACTAGAATCAACAACTTGAGATTGCATTTTATTTTGTGTAGGACTAGAATCAACAACTTCTCTCTAATTGAGCTCACCAGCTATCTAGCTAGCATTAGCTGTTGACCTCCAGTTGAATCTATTTCATCAAGTTCATCCTGGTCAGTTATGTTCCTATCGAGTTTTTTTTCACTTCTACTATTGTCTTTGTGGCGTAGAAGAGGTTCTTTTATTTTGTTTTTTCTCTTTTTTTTTCCTGTTTACGGTATTACTTTCAAAATATCACAACTAATAGAACGCTTACACAATATCATCGATATCGGTAAAAATAAGGATCGGCAATCATTATTTTGACTTTAGGTAGAAGATTACCAATTATTATTCTCACTTTAGGCAGAAAATTACCAATCATTACCCTCACTTTAGGTAGAAAATTACCAATCGTTATTCTCACTTTAAGTAGAAAATTACCAATCATTATTTTCACTTTAGGTAGAAAATTACCAATCGTTATCCTCACAACGGGCAGAAGACTATCGATCATTATGCTTACAATAGGATAGAAGATTACCAAACATTATTCTCAACTATGACATAATGTTTTCAAACCCTATTCTCAGCTACATCTTAAAGATTTATTATTATATTTTCGTGTGTTAGAAGAGCCTCAATAATTATCTCATCCTTAGTAGAGATTTCCAATAATTATTCTCACCTGTTATATAAGTTTTCCAATAATTATTATTACATGTTATAGAAGAATTCCAATAATTATTTTCACTTGTAATATATATTTTCAATCATTATTCTCACATGCTATAGAGAATTTCCAATGATTATTCTCACCTGTTATGGAAGAAATCCAATCAGTGTTCTCACCTGTTATGTAAGAATTCCAATCATTATTCTCACCTGTTATGTAAGAATTCGAATCATTATTCTCACCTGTGGTAGAAGAATCGCAATCATTATTCCTCCAACAATTAAAACGTGACCCTGTAACCAATCACCAACAGCCTTGATGCAACCATCTTTGTTGATCATGTCTAGGTTTCCTTCGTTCGGTACAACTTCATCATCTTCCTGAAAAAATTTGCAAGTACAGTAATTATTGTCATGTACGTGCTCTTCCGTTTGTGTCTGTAAATAGAATTATTTATATTACTTGCTGCAATAAATAGTAGGGATTATATGAACGCCTTGCCAAGAGGTATAGGGAATATGGTAATAGTGGTGTTAGTGACCATGTTTTCAATGGCCTCGGCGAGTTTTGGGGTGATGCGGTCGATAGCGCTCCAGGTCGCCTTTACTTCTCAGAGAATCTAGTACCCATTTTTAGAGGATGAGTTAATACCCTTCCCCCCACACCACCCCCTCCTGAGTCTTGTAGGTTGGACAAATTCTGCCAGCCGCAATAAGTGATCTCATACAAATGTGGAGATAATATCCATGATTCGTGCAATATTATTTTATTTGCAACAGCAAACATATTATAATATTTCACGTCAACATTATATTGTTTCTTTCCCCTCGGTGGCCAGGGTAGTCTAGAGATACGTGTCGGCCTCAAGACAGGAAGGACCCGGGTTCAAGCCCATTTGAAATGGTGGTGTTTTTTTTCAAAAATTAGGAAAAATTAATCCGTGGTTTCTTTATGCCGTTACCTTTCCCTGATTTCTTGGGTTGTGTGATCCGATGTTTAGCCTTCTCGAATAACGGCAATAAACAGGAAACCCGCGTGCACTCACGCCAGTTAAAGATCCCTTGGCAGTTAAAATCGAAAAAAAATAGTGAGCCATAAATATGGCCGCTGTCCGGGTTAAATTATCAGCAAAAAGCATCCAACATAGTGGATCACGTGCCACGGAGTTTGTGCACATGAGCTAGATTTCTTCTCGGATTTTCTCGAGATTCTCAAGGGGATATCGGAGCACATATGGACTCACCAGTGCGTAGTGATGATGCCCTAACAATAAATAAATAAATAATTAAGTGTTTCTTTTTGGAAAAGATATTAAACTGTCAATTGTTGTGTGTACCATTGCATCTGAGCGCTGTTCATGTTTTTTTTTTATATTAGCAGATATTACATGAAATAAGACCCCCCAAAAATTACCAGAACTAATCATGTTTTATTTTATTCAGACTATTGCAGTACACATATATACATATAATTTGTGAAAGTTCATTAATGAAATCAAAACTGTATACAAACTATATGAAATTATGACACTGTGTAGTGTTTTACTTGCTTGTTTGCATCCTTTCGTACGCAATTGATCTTGTTCAAATCACGCGCTGTTAAGTTACTCCAGAAAAAAATCAACAGCGCAGCAATGACAACTAATCAGTTTCCTAAAAAGCGGGTTGTCAGCTAGTAATGAACAGGACAAATTGATGTCGTTGATTTCCAGGACATTTTCTCGCGACTTTTATCATATAATTTTGATTCATTTCGCTTTTTTAAAAAAATACTTTACCACTTCCACACATATTTGCTCTACTCACATTACGATCCCCTTCCAATATTTTTCATTCAGTGATGCCTACAGACGTATTCGTCTTAAATTCGTCTTCATTGTAATATTCGCATACCCACAAGTCTGTTGTTAACATAAAGGAAACATTACTGACGATTGAGAAACCCAGTGTGTCACATTCACCGAAAGCCAATGTTCTCAAACAGCGACAACTTTTTTGTTTTGTGTACATAAATTTGGCTAGGTTTTAGACACCTACATTTCGACAGGTGCTGGATATATAGATTTATATCATTTTGGGGATCTCACTGATTTGGTGGAGTTAAAAAGATTGCAAAGCGTTTTTGAGACATTGTTAGGAAAGACGAAAGATATTTGTTGTATGTGCTAAGGGAAGCTAGTCATTTATTAGAAATGCGATGACATATCTTTCTTTTAAAGGTTTGCTACTGTACAGTGACATGACAGAAAACCTAGATTTAAATACATCAAAATCTATCTATTTATCTTTCGACCTACTTACCTACCTGCCTACCTACCTACCTACCTACCTACCTACCTACCTACCTACCTACCTACCTACCTACCTACCTACCTACCTACCTACCTACCTTCCTTCCTTCCTTCCTACCTACCTACCTACCTATCTACCTATCTATTTGTCTGTCTGTCTGTCTATCTATCTGTCTATCTGTCTGTCTATCTGTCTGTCTATCTGTCTGTCTGTCTGTCTGTCTATCTATCTATCTATCTATCTATCTATCTATCTATCTATCTATCTATCTATCTATCTATCTATCTATCTATCTATCTATCTATCTATCTATCTATCTATCTATCTATCTATCTATCTATCTATCTATCTATTGATCTTTCGAGCCGTAGTCGGCCCGTAGGGCATAGACCCAGATACTCTTTATCTATCTATCTATCTATCTATTCTATCTATTGATCTTTCGAGCCGTAGTCGGCCCGTAGGGCATAGACCCAGATACTCTTTCTCTTATCTAAATTTTTATTCTAGCAGTTTTCAATACTTGTAAAGAACTTTTATCAAATCTCGCCATTTGTTTCTGTTCTGTGCAAGCAAAGCTGTCTCACTGAGGAAGCCGATTCCAGCTGCTCTTTCCTCTCTGATCAATGTCCTTCTCAGTGTCTCACTGGGTCGGCTTCTTTTCCTCTTACCTGTTCAGACCTTTCTTTTTTTTATGTTGTTTATTTGTCATTTTTTTCTGTGTGCTGTAATACATACCTCTTACTCCTATGATTTCCTATACGTTATTTGGCGAGACGGGGCTCTGTACTTACTTTAATAAAGGTGGGGTGCCTCGGTAGCCTAGTTGGGAAAACCACCCGACTGGACTACCGACGTTCGGACAACCCGTGTTCGATTCCCGCTGGGAGCAGTGTGAATTGTACTCGTGGTTGGAAAAAAAATACCCCCACGGTCGACCCAGCCCTTGGTAGAAATGGGTACCAGGATATTATCCTGGGAAGGTGAGGAATGTCGCTTCGCATCTGAGTTTCGATGCTTGAGGCTACACTATACAGAAATATCCGAACAATTCTGGATAGGCGGCCGAGCACATATGGGTGTAAACTCGCGTGCTAAGACGCCGGTTCAAGTCTCGTACTTTACCTTTATTTCCCAACATGAGTTCTTGCTTTGTTATTATCTCTCCTCATCACATGTCCAATATGTGACCATCGTCCTTTTACATCAAAGTACAGCAACACAATACTTTACAAGATACTTTACACAACTTCATTCCTTCATGATCAATGCTAAAAGACGTTGGACATCACGCTACTTCATAACCTTCGACTGTGTGCGTTCTTTAACCTCTCCATAATTAATTCTTATGCGTATCACAACGTCGAACTATCCAGCATTTTTAAACTGTGTCTACCTCTATCTCTTCGACCATCTATTTGTCCAGTTGTTATTGTATTATAGTAAAATATGACATTCAAAAGCCCTATTGTATACAAGCATTTATATAACCTAAATATAACTTAACATGTGCTCATATAGACTTTAATACTTACAGTCACTTTTAGTACAGCACTGCCACAACGATAGTTGATCTTGTCGCCCTAATTAACGAAAGGAAATACAAAGAATTAAATCGTATTACCGTTAATACAAAACAATAGAAATTATATAACAATTTATATTTAATCAATTAAAGAAAACATTTATACAGAAATAACGATACTTGTGTTGATAATGACAGACATCCGAATTATGGGAGTATTTTTTAACATTAAGAATTAGTGAAAATACAGTTAATATTGTAATTGTGAAGTGCTTGTGGCTTGGTGTATAAGCATTGTTCGATTCGTTCAGGAAATGTTGTTTTCGCTGCACTTTGAACTTATATAAGCAGATTGTACAATTAGCCGTGGAGGTCATGACTTGCACAGGCCTTCCGAATGTCTACACGCTGCTCAAACAACGTATGTTACGCTGGCTTGGCCATGTACACCGTATGAAAGATGGCCGCATACCGAAAGATACACTCTACGGACAACTGGCATATAGTAAAATATCTAGGGGTCGCCCAAAACTTCGATTTGTTGGTGTGTGTAAAAGCGTCATGAAGACTCTGAACATAAACCCTGCAGCATGGGAAGACATAGCTGGAAACACAATCTAAAGGTTCACCTCAAAGAAGAAGCAGACAGATTCATGGAGAAAGAGAATACACGGCGAAAGAAAAGAAAAGAAAATATAACATTTCTATGGGCGCTGAAAAATCCATAGTCAACTATGACTGACGGAGGTTACAACTACAATTAGTCCTGATGGTTGTACCTAGTAGCCAGGTCATTATATATATTTCGTGATCATTTAGGTTCAGAATGCGACAGAAGAACAATATGTTTGAGTTTTCACCAATGTAGATCCATCCTACTTATAGTACCATGAGGCTACTACCCAAAACTCTTTTCTGACGGTACAAAATGACTTTATGCTCAGACAATTTCCTTTTCAGACCAACTTTATAAAGATTTTCCGGATATGTGGACAGAAAAGTAATAATATATTCTATCTATCTATCTATTGTCCTTTCGAGCCGAAGACGGCACATAGGGCAGAACCACAATCTCAAAAATAGAAACCTTGCGTGCCAAAATGGCACATATTGCAGAGATCACTGCTTCTAAAATCTATGGTCTGTTTCCATAACAATGCTTTTTACAATGACAGCTTGTCAAGCCATCGATCAACCTCCTTAGTCGCCTCATACGACATGCCTGGAAGGTCACAGTGTCACTATTCTTTACATCCCACATAATGGGGCCCCGGTAACACACGGAATAATATATTCCCACACAAAAATTACATTGTGAAAATGGAAGACTCTGTCATCTTATTGAGCTGCTAATGAATTGTATGTTATTATTTTTAGTGCATTCCGATGTTCTCATTAACCACACAGGCTACTGAAGAAACGCATCACGATGACGCCGCAGAGATCATCATTATCATGTGCCGAACCGGTTTGCGTAGGCGATCATGTCCTTCAAAATCTTCTATCCACAGTGCATCGTATCAGTTCTATTATTGACTGTTAGACATTCCATGACACCAAGCTATCCAGTATTTTCTCTCTTTGTCGTCCGCGATATCTCTTTCTTTCTATTTTGCCTGTCGTTACCAAGTATTCCAACTTTCCTCTTCTCATGATGTGTCAGAAACATGTTGATTGTTTCTTTCTGATGTTTTTTTTTAGTTTCCTTTTTTTGTGTTTGCCTCTTAGAGTATTTCCTCATTGGTCTTTTTAGCTGTCCAGTGAACTTTCAACATTCTTCTGAGAAATTCCATCTCTGTGGCCTCTAATCGTCTTTCCATTTGTTTGTCTACTGTCCATGATTCGCTTCCATAGGTCAGAATTGGTTCTATATAGCACCGATGAACTCTCTTTCTCATTTTTATTGACATAGATTTGTTGCATAAGATATTTTTCATTTTCTGAAATGCCATTTTGGCCTTAGCTATTCTGCTTTTTATTTCTGTGGTGCATCTCCCATCTGATGTAATTATTGTGCCCAAGTATTTGAAACGTTGTACTTGTTTCAGATTTGTCTCGTTTATTTTATGCTGCATGATGGTGGTGATTGTTTCTTCGATATAACCATTACTTCTGTTTTCTTACTATTCAGACTGAGACCTTTCTTGTTGCTTTCTTTTACTATAATGTGTATCATTTCTTGTAGTTCACTCTCTGTCTCTGCTATTAAGACTGTGTCATCCACATATCGCAAATTATTTATGTTGTGACCGTTGACTTCAATTCCTTTTTTGTCTACTATTGATCTCATAATATGTTCGCTGTAAAGTGAAAACAAATCCGACGACAGAACAGAGCCTTGTCTGATTCTTTGTTTTATATATTGGAATTGCCCTGTTTGGTTGTTAATTCGTATAGCTGCTGTTTGTTGCCAGTATATGTTTTTTATGATTTGCAGATCCTTGCCATCAATGTTTTATTCCACCAGCATGTTTATTATTTCCACATACTTCACTTTGTCAAATGCTTCTCTGTAGTCTATAAAGCACATATATAGCGCTCAAACTGGAAGAGTTAGGATTTTTGACTTGCAGGAAGGAAGAAAATGACGCTTCTATTAAGATCCTTACATGGGAGCTAAACTTAGTGTTTCTCAAGACTGAGAGAATCCCACTGCCATAGTAGTTAGGAAAACTTCCCCTTATTAACATCTTTTTTATTCTCAACAAACAATTCTTAGAGACGCTTGTGATGCGATTTCGGCATTATGCAGGGGAAGTAAGTAACTCGTGTTTATATTATTTTTAGTAAAGTTGGTCCATTCCCTTGCATTATTATGTTGCGTGATTATTTGAAAACTAAGACTGAATAGAGAAAAGAAACGCTATAATTTACCCACTGACCTCTTGTCTCTTACAGCAAGAGTAAGGCACAGAACATTTTTCCGGACTCTGGTTTGTGTTTGAGCAGTTAAAGTACACGTTGGCGCTCCAGTCCATATAGCCTTTGTCGCTGTCACTGACTCCACAACAATTCAACTAGCATCAGATTTAGGAAAAAATGAAATAATTGTTCAGTGAGCTATGTGTATGTGAAGAACAACACAAAATGACAAACAAACTATTAACCGGAACAATCATCATTTTCGGGAGGACGGGAACTCCCATGGTATATGGTGGATAGGCGGCAGGAACCATTGAAGGCTATGTCTGAAAAGTGTTCCTTCTTGCAGTTTCCTCATATTCCAAGTCCGGCTTGTTGCAGGAGCTACTGAGTTAAGTGCTCTGTGCACACCGTGAGCTGCGTGTCTCATCCGTTTTGATCCTGCTTCGATATCCCGCTTTGTACGAGGAATGATGATATCGTATGACAGGGAACAGTTGGCTGTGTTCACTTTCTGCGCGGTTTCGCCTTATGTCTTTTGGCGTGTGCTGAGACTGCTACGATGGGGACTACAGTTACATTTCTTTGTTTGGGAGATGAGTTAGTAATTCGGATGATTCCACTGGCACGGGCGGTTGAGCAATTATGGATTTTAATTCGTTTGCTGTGATACCGAGGCCTTCCATAACCAATAACCAATAACCAATTACTGGCGCTGCATCTCCCTTCATACTATGGATCGGCGGCTAAACATGCTGAGACGTTGTCAAACATCGATTGTTATTGTAACGGAAAGTCTAGTTCAGGATTAAAATGATGAACTGATAAGAGACGAATTAAAACAAGAAAACGTGTCGAGCTTTATGAGAAAAAGGAGTTGGAAATAAATCGACCACGTGCTGATAATGAATGAAAAAAGATTTCCCCGTCTGACATTACTGTGGAAACCATCTAGTAAGAGCCAAGAGAATCGCTACGCTGAACAATTACTAAGGAAGGCTTAACCAAGGGATGATGGACAACCAAGACCTTCAAGAACTAGTAGCAAATTGTCAATCGTGGTAAACGATTTCGGCCCTTAGAAGGTCCTTAGGTCTTTGGACCTAGAGGAAAATTATTAATGAAAAACACAAACTAGTTGAGACTTATGTCAACTACTAAATGTGACCAGTGATGGAAGTGAGAGATAAACTACTAAATGTGAGTAGTAAATGGAAGTAAGAAATAAACTACTAAATGTGAGTAGTAAATGGAAGTGAGAAATAAACTACTAAATGTGAGTAGTAAATGGAAGTAAGAAATAAACTACTAAATGTGAGTAGGAAATGGAAGTGAGAAATAAACTACTAAATGTGAGTAGTAAATGGAAGTGAGAAATAAACTACTAAATGTGAGTAGTGAATGGAAGTGAGAAATAAACTACTAAATGTGAGTAGTGAATGGAAGTAAGAAATAAACTACTAAATGTGAGTAGTGAATGGAAGTGAGAAATAAACTACTAAATGTGAGTAGTAAATGGAAGTGAGAAATAAACGACTAAATGTGAGTAGTGATGGAAGTGAGAAATAAACTACTAAATGTGAGTAGTGAATGGAAGTGAAAAATAAACTACTAAATGTGAGTAGTGATGGAAGTGAGAAATAAGCTACTAAATGTGAGTAGTAAATGGAAGTGAGAAATAAACTATTAAATGTGACCAGTGATGGAAGTGAGAAATAAACTACTAAATGTGACCAGTGATGGAAGTGAGAAATAAGCTACTAAATGTGAGTAGTAAATGGAAGTGAGAAATAAACTATTAAATGTGACCAGTGATGGAAGTGAGAAATAAACTACTAAATGTGAGTAGTAAATGGAAGTGAGAAATAAACTACTAAATGTGACCAGTGATGGAAGTGAGAAATAAACTACTAAATGTGAGTAGTAAATGGAAGTGAGAAATAAACTACTAAATGTGACCAGTGATGGAAGTGAGAAATAAACTACTAAATGTGAGTAGTAAATGGAAGTGAGAAATAAACTATTAAATGTGACCAGTGATGGAAGTGAGAAATAAACGACTAAATGTGAGTAGTATTGGAAGTGAGAAATAAACTACTAAATGTGACCAGTGATGGAAGTGAGAAATAAACTACTAAATGTGAGTAGTAAATGGAAGTGAGAAATAAACTATTAAATGTGACCAGTGATGGAAGTGAGAAATAAACGACTAAATGTGAGTAGTATTGGAAGTGAGAAATAAACTACTAAATGTGAGTAGTATTGGAAGTGAGAAATAAACGACTAAATGTGAGTAGTATTGGAAGTGAGAAATAAACGACTAAATGTGAGTAGTAAATGGAAGTAAGAAATAAACGACTAAATGTGAGTTGTAAATAGAAGTGAGAAATAAACGACTAAATGTGAGTAGTATTGGAAGTGAGAAATAAACGACTAAATGTGAGTTGTAAATGGAAGTGAGAAATAAAATACTAAATGCGAGTAGTAATTGAGATTACACATAATATGTTTTACGTAAGTAATTGCTTAGGATGAAGAACAAAGAAGACATGATTAAGAATCTTAAACTGAACACAAGAATCATACTACAGTAATATAATTCATTATAAAATAAACAAAATGTTTATCAAATATAATTGAATGTGTAATTTCGGTTGAGTTAAAGGAAAACAACAACTATTGATTACGTCATTCTCCACTTGAGGAGTACGTCGAGGATTTAATAAACTTTAGGGATCAGACTAAACAGTTCAGTTATCACCTTTGTCTTGGGTTTATTTATCTTCTTGGCTAAATACCGTCCACTCAATCTCAGACTGTCTTCTAGTTTAATTTAGCTCGCAAATGCCAACACATAAATTGTGGTCAACTTTTGTGGTTATTTTGTAAGCAGCTTGGGGATTTTACTTCCACCCGCAATAGAAAAAAATGTGGACCACAAACTTTACCAGGAACAGGATTAACATCCACCTTATTTGTAAGCGAGATTTATTTAATCCATTCGGCAATATACTTCTCAAAGAACGGAAAGAATTCGATATGACGTACAGAGGTGAAGAAACAGGGAAAGAATTAGATTACATATCCAGTACAACAGTGAAAAAACAGCGAAATAATATTAGTGTAAATATAGAAGGAAGAGGTGTGTGTTAGCACTCAGAAAAAATTACAAATAAACAACAGAAAAAAACAAAGAACAATATATGGTCCGAAGCAGGATCGAACCCGTACTCCATGGCACTGCGCCTTGCCACGAGAAACCAAACGCTTGGTACACTGCTACTCAGCTAATTAAATCGTTCGGCTTCTCGTGGCAAGGCGCAGTGCCATGGAGTACGGGTTCGATCCTGCTTCGGACCATATATTGTTCTTTGTTTTTTTCTGTTGTTGTTTATTTGTCTTTTTCTTTTTTTAGCGCTAACACATACCTCTTCCTTCTATGATTCCGTATTATCGCCTCGGAAGTTTCCCTATATAATAATATTTTTTTATTATTATTTGTCTCCAATATTAGTGCAACTTTGGTTAGCTATTTAAAATATAAAAATCCTTTGTAAAATATACAACGGCGGTTCCTAACTTTGTTCATTTGTGTTCAATACCAACAACTACGATTTCTTATTCGTTATAATCTCAATTGTATGTTCGAGTGTCGATAGAGAAGTTCAACATTTTAGTTCTTCAGTAGGTATCATGTGATGATGTTATTCAGTTTCTTGGTGGTGAGGAAAAAGGATGCAAGAATGGAGAACTTGTCGTTTTACAAATCAGGACAAGGCGGGTTCTAATCATGGTTGTTCTGTATTCTTCTACCTTTCAGCTCACTGTGGAGCATAGGTTTTCAACAAACACTTTCCAAACCATTCTGTTTCTTGCCATTCTTTTAAGATCATTTCATGTTTTTTCCGTCATCTTCATCTCTGCTTCCATTTGATTTCTCCAAGAACATTTTCCTTTGTCATTCTCTTTAGGGATTCAAAAATAACTCTTTGAGTAATACTCTCAGTTGGCTTCCGCAGTGTGTATCTTGTCCAGCGCCATCGTCTTTGCTGCATTTCTTTATTCATTGGTATCTGACTGGTACTTTTCTATAATTCTATGTTAGTGATTTTGTCCTGCCCTTTCCATCCTTTTATTCTGCACAAGCATCCATTAATGAAGGTTAACATTGGAGTTGAAAGTTTGTATATTTTTGTATTTAACCTAATTTCTTTGGATTTCCATATGTTTCCCAGTGCAACGAATGTACCTCTTGCTTTTGATATCCTTATTTTGGTATCATTCTCTGTCCCTCCCACTTTGTCTATATTACTGTTCAGATATATGTAAGTTTGTACGTAGAGGCATGTTATTTGGTTATTGCCAACTGCATTAATTCTCATAATTTTGGTCTTATCTCTATTTATTTTCAGTCCCAGCTGATCTCTCATCACGCATATTCATTTCATCCTGCATCTGTTGATGATTATGTGATAGGAGAGCTATGTAATCACCAATGTCTAAGTCATTAAGTTGTTTGGTCAGTGACCACTGGATTCCATTTCTGTTGTTCTGAGTTATTTTCAAGACCGATCAGGTCTGTATTGGTGGTGAAATACAAACTCTGAACCGTACATCGTGTGTACTTGACATATATTCTATATTCCCATGTCCCAAAGTTCTTTCGGCAGATTTCAGAAATGAGATGTAATCCGTAAAGATATATGGTTTAGTCTTCATTTGTGTCTTCTAGAGCTGTCAGTCTTATTTTCTTTTTATCAGCTTATATCAGCAGCCCACACGTCTCACTGTGTCGAGGTGCACACTGGTAGGATAATTAATTGTCATTTTGAGTACTAGTAGCCGTGAAGTCATCAGTATTTAAAAGCGACGCGCAAAAACAACAGGCTATTTTAAAATTGCCGTCGTGGCAATTATGAGAGCACTCGATGTTCGAGATTAAAGTTGTTACAGAAATTTGCGACTGGGTCTTGTGTAAACCAGAGTCTGTTCGATCATATGCGTGATATATTGTGACCTTTCAGATTACAACGAAACATGAAGTCGACGTCTTGGAGTCAAGACCAGTGCAGGACTGCACCCTTTAGAGTTTCCAGAAGCTAAAGGGAAGAAACATTTGTTTGACGAGAAACCTCGTATGATCAGATTAGCTCCTGTTGTGAAGATCTATTTAATGAGTTTCCTATCATATTATCTTATATGTATGTTCGATCCCAATCGACGGCTTTCGGGTTCACCCAACCTTTAATGGCTACCGAATTTTTTTCTGGGAAAGTAAAGCGGCACGGCGTAATACCGAGCACATTACCCAAACATTACCCCAAAAATCATGTGCCGAAGGTCTGTCAAATATATGATCACTAACACCATATTCCCTATACGCCACTTGGCGTGACGGGAGCACTTCAAAAATATATATATATATATATATATATATATATATATATATATATATATATATATATATATATATATATGAAAAACAGTGTATACATTGTTTGTGTACGAATTATATTATCACAAGACACCTTTTTCATTTGTGCAAACTATTTCATTTTAACAGCAGATATATTAGTTGCTGTTGTGATAATAGTAGTAGTGGTTGTGTTAATATTGATAATAGAAAGAAAAGAAAACAAACGATGAAGTTTTAAAACAACTAAAAATGAAAAGAAAACTACTAAACACAAATACAACAAGAAAAATGAAATTTTTGGAGCATGTTAAAAGACACAACAGCCTAATAAAAGTAATATTGGAAGGGAAAATACAAAGGTAAAATAAGCAGAGGCAGACCAAGACTAACACGGACGAGCAACATCAAAAGATGGACAAGTCAACCTATGACAATCTGCACAATTAAAGCAAGGGACAGAGTGGAATGGCGCTTCATGGTAGCCAACCTTTGATGCAGAGACGGCACTCAATGATGATGATGATTTCATTTTATTATTGTCTGGAAATCGAGTGTGAACAAGTGGGTACCACTCATAACTTACACGAAGAGTGGTGTAGGGAAAACTGTAATCCTCCTCGTTGTTTGGATAACACATAACGATAAGTTCAGCTCACAACAATTTGTATCTTGGATTATTATTTTAGAGCTGTGTGTAGACGTCTGTTATTTGATTTTCTTCATAGTTTTCTTTATTTGTCATTGTTTGGTAAAGTCACACGAAGTAACTAAAAAACGTTAACCCAGAGAATACTCACCTCAGACTGCATGCTGTCAATCAAGTGTTGCATGTCCGGGTCGTCTCTGTATCTAATTATGGCCTGCTTGAAGGAGTCGGTTGGGAAAATGGTGTTCTTAACCTCCGGCACGTAATAGGACACAAACATGATGCCTGCGATGGTCAGTTCTGCCAGAAGGACTACGCCCAGAATAACGTAATACTTCAAAATAATAAAATAACAGAAACAACATTGTTAATAACAACATTCATCTACATGTTCCTGCTGTTTAATTTTTATATTGGGTACCTATTCTTTGTATTCTTTTTTGTGGGTCGCTGTAGACATTTTTTTTTATTGAAAAGGAGACAGGAGAAGGGTGATATTGTGTTAATTAATATATATGTATATATGGTCCTTTTCGTCTTGTCAGACGGTCTAGTGGAGGCTATTGTGTATTTTTTTGAGGTTTTGTTTTTGTCGAACAGCTTCTCGTGGCTAATTCTACCAATGTTTGACAAACACACGCGGTCACAATGAACATGTTAAGCCCACTGGTCCACAGGGTTTTCCATCCTTTTTCATGAGTCTTTTCTCTTCTAATTTTTACCTTAGCGCAGTCTCAAATGATGTTATACCGTTCCTTATAATGCTCACCATGATGTGCGATCACTTGCCAGATGTTCCCAGTCATATTCACATATAGAGAAGTCATTCAGAGATGATTTACAGATATCTCTATATCGTAGTTTAGGTCTGCCGATTTGTCTTTTTCCGTGTGTTAGTTCGCCATATAGTATTTGCCTGGGGATGCGCTTTTCTTCCATTCGCTGGACATGCCCCAGCCATCTTAGCCTTCGACATCTGAGCATCGACATGATTATTGGGGTCTTAGCACGTTGCAGAACAGTTAAGTTGGTTATTTTATCCAATAAGTTAACACTAAGTTGGTAGGTGTTAATACATAGAAACTATTGAATACGTATCAGTTTAAACGCACAATTATTTTATGGTGGTGTTAATATGGATGGTTGATGTGGTAGAAGCAGCAGCAATAGCAATAATAGTAGTGACTGTAATAGTCTTGATTGTAATAGTAGTGATGGTAATAGTAGTGATCGTAATAGTAGGGTTAGTAATAGTAATAGTAGAGATGGTAATAGTAGTTATGGTAATAGTAGTGATCGTAATAGTAGTGATCGTAATAGTAGTGATAGTAATAGTAATAGTTGTGATAGTAATAGTAGTGATAGAAATAGTAGTGCTAGTAATAGTAGTGATGGTAATAGTAGTGATATTAATTGTAGTGATCGTAATAGTAGTGATAGTAATAGTAATGGTAGAGTTAGTAGTAGTAGTAGTCGTAGTAGTAGTGGTAGTAGTAGTAGTAGTAGTAGTAGTAGTAATGACAGCAGATATATTAGTTGCTGTTGTGATAATAGTAGTATTGGTTGTGTTAATATTGACAGTAACGGTTGTAGTAGATATAATAGTAGTAGTAGAAAAAGTAGTGAATATATAAGATGTAATATTAGTAGTGATAGCAGTAAAGGGTGTAGTAACGATAATAGTAATTGTAGAAGTAATAGTGAAAGTAGTAGAGGTAGTATTAGTGGTGATAGTTGTAAAAGTTGTAAGAGAGATACAAATATCGTTAGAAATAGTAGTAAATGTGGTAGCGGTAGTAGTAGTGGTGGTTGCGGTAGCAATAGTAATAGTGATGATCGTGAATGATGGTAGTAAAGGTAATAGAAATTATAGTGATAATGGTTGCATTACTGAATATGTGATCGATGGTAGTGGTATTATTAATAGTTATAACAAGCTGTAGTAGTAGTAGTAGTAGTGGTAGTTGTAGTAGTAACTCACAGGTGGTGACAGTAATGACAGTATTGTAGTAGTAACATTACTAGTAGTAATTGTAGTATTATTAATAGTGTTTCTTAAATAGTACTAGTATTACAATTGACAGTAGTGGATATAGTAGTATAGTAACGGTGTTAGTGTCATTACTATTATTAATAGTAGAGGATATAGTCATCATCATCAAGTAGGTGATCATTTATCTCCACAACTTTCGATCTCGACAGTTATTTATCATTTCTGTTGTTGACCTTCTGCCAAGCAATTCTATTAAGCTGTCTCTTATCTTTTCTCTTTGCTTCATTCTATTTTTTGTCCCTCAATCTTTCCAGTTGTCACTATATATTACTGCACGTTCCCTTCTCATACCATGCTAAAAAAATGAAATGATGATTGTTTCTTCCTAATATTGAAAATAAGCTCTCTTTTTGCTTTGGCCTCTTTCAGAACGTTTTCATTACTCTTCTTAGCTGTCCATTGTATTCTCAACATTCTTCTGTAAAATCACATTTCTACAGCCTTCAGCGATTTTCTTGTTTGTTGTCATATTGTCCACGATTCAATGTTAAAATGGCTTTACATAACATTTATGAACTCCTTTTCTTGTTTCTATTGTCAAAAATGGATTGTACAGTATCAGCAAAGACAGACAACGAACTACAAGAAATGATAAACATAATAGTAAAAGAAAGCATAAAGAAAGGTCTCAGTCTGCATAGCAAGAAAACAGAAGTAATGGTTATATCGAAGAAACAACCATCACCATCATACAGCATAAAAATAAACGAGACAAATTTGAAACAAGTGCAACGTTTCAAATACTAGGGCACAATAATAACATCAGATGGGAGATGCACCACAGAAATAAAAAACAGAATAGCTCAGGCCAAAATAGCATTTCAGAAAATGAAAAATATCTTATGCAACAAATCTATGTCAATAAAAATGAGAAAGAGAGTTCATCGGTGCTATATAGAACCAATTCTGACCTATGGAAGCGAATCATGGACAGTAGACAAACAAATGAAAATACGATTAGAGGCCACAGAGATGGGATTTCTCAGAAGAATGTTGAAAGTTCCCTGGACAGCTAAAAAGACCAATGAGGAAGTTCTCAAAGAGGCCAACACAAAAAGGGAGCTCTTAAAAAACATCAGAAAGAAGCAATCAACATTTTTCGGGCACATCATGAGAAGAGGAAAGTTGGAATACTTGGTTACAACTGGCAAAATAAAAGGAATGAGAGATCGCGGACGACAAAGAGAGAAAATCCTGGATAGCTTGTTGTCATGTCATGGAAAACAGTCAACAACAGAACTGATACGATGCACTGTAGATAGAATATTGTGGAGAGACATGATCACCTACACCAACCGGTAAGGCACATGATGATGATGATGACAGTATCTTCTTCATTTTTTGGAAAGCTGCTTTTGCCTGAGCCAATCTGCATCTCACCTCTTTTGTACATCTACAACCTGAGGTTAACCTTATCCCATACATTTAAATTTATTTACCTATTTTAATATTGTTCCACTTTTCTTTATTGCGCATTGCAGTGATGTCTTTTTTTAGTGTTTGCTACCATTACTTCTGTCTCTTTGCTGTTAAGGCTTAGTTCATTATTTTAGTGGTTATAGTAGTAGTGGTAGTAGCAGTAATAGTGTTATTACTACAATTAATAGTAAAGCGTTCACACGTCTCGTATTTACCAGCAGGTGACAATTCCTATAAAGTGAGAAAGCTAAAACAGTGCTCTAGCTATCTTATAACCAATCTAACGGTCTTCATGCAACGCGTAATGATTCCATCTTCACAAAGGTATGAGCTTTTGCTCCTGGGGTTTATATGAAAGTTACTTACTAGTTCGATTAATTACATCGTTAAAACATCTATGGCCAAGGTTTGATGATGTTGTGCTAACGTATCTATTTTCTTTTTTAATATGCACTTTGTTTTCTCATTATTCTTTTAACTTCTTGCTACTTAACGATCGATCTATTCGAATAGCTTGAATAACATGGGGCGATCGCAGGCAAAGGTTTTCTAGAAGGAGAGAGAGGAAGAAAAACTCACGGTTTTTGTTTTTTGATCACGTGGAGTGTTTGACGTGAAGGGACTATTTTTTTTTTATCACGTGGAGCGTTTGACGTGCAGGGACTATTTTTTTTCGATCACGTGGAGTGTTTGACGTGCAGGGACTATCCTTTTTTTTCGCCACGTGAAGAGTTTGACATGAAGGGACTATCTTTTTGTCACGTTGATTGTTTGACGTGAAGTGACTATGCAAGAGTTTTCTAGGAGGAGATAGAAGAAGAAAAAGGCACGTTTTTTTTGTCACGTGGAGTGTTTAACGTGAAGTGACTATCGTGTTAATTCCCTCATAATTTTCACAATCAGCACATTTGTGTGTGTGTGTGTGGGGGAGGGGGGGGGTGTGTGTGTGTGGGGGGGAGGGTGACTGGTCAACATAACGCCAGTATGTCTTTCTCTCCTCCGGAAGAGGAGCCCAGCACCTATTTAACCCTTGGTGAATATAGAAGCCGTCGATTTTGATTAAACAAGACATAATGTCTTCAATTCATCAGTCCGCTAACAACTGCTCGATCAGAGCACTTTTCAAAAGGTACGCTAAACAATTTATAAATAACCCTAGCAGTTTAATGTGTTTACGTTAGTAAGACTTTATTTGAGTTATTGAGTTATTTGCGGGTCATCCACATTGTACTCCGAACATGTCCATAGGTGCTCAGCTATTCCCGTCGTGTCCAGGGTCTGACGACTTCAATTCTGTGTTGGTTGATAAGTGTTTCTTATACGCCCACTAAGTTTCTCGTTTCTGGCTGTGCTAATCTTAACTCCCATCTCTTTCATCCGCATGAGTGACGTGGACTCATGGTTGTCGAAGTTCTGTGCCCTTCCCACATCTCGGAGAGCATTGGTGCCGAAATCTCGTTATAGTAATTTACACATTTCAACATCCACGCAGAAAGAAGCTCGTTCTGACTAATATAGACTAACCTATTTTAATAGAGAATGAAAGATCCACATGTTTCTATGTGCGTGTGTTTCTATGTGCGTGCGTTTCTATGTACGTGTGTTTCTATGTACGTGTGTTTCTATGTACGTGTGTTTCTACGTACGTGTGTTTCTATGTGCGGGCGTTTCTATGTGCGTGTGTTTCTATGTACGTGTGTTTCTATGTGGGTGTTTCTATGTGCAATAATAGAAATGGGACAGAATGAATAGTGGGAATTTGAAAGAGCTGAAATTATTAGTACAACTCGAACTAGACAAATACATTTTTGTACATACAAAGAGACACAATAATTTATTAAAGTATCATATGAGAAAAAATACAGGCGAAATGGACGCACAAAGAATAAATTGAATTTATATTTGTACGAGTATTATAAAGAATTGACCATGATATCATTTATAATATACATCAGCAAGGCAAGAGGAGACCTACCTTCAGATCAGAGGAAAATAAACACAACATTTTGATCCGAAACACGTGTCTTCTGTTGCGGAACGAATACCTTGCTGTATGACTGTGACCACTACCACTGCTGTGACCACTACGTTAGCTATGTAGGATTAGTGCTATTTACGTACATATCTGTGTTAGTGTGTTGTTTGTTTGTTCCTGCTGAAGGCCTATTAAGCCGAAACGTCGTTAAAATTTGTGTCGTCTTTCAATCACGTAAAGCTTTAACCATACCATTTTTTCTATATATTTTTTTTCCAATTCTCCCTCACATTTAGCTTTACTGCAGCTTCGCATTTTATGCCTTCATCTGCATTTCTTTGCCTTAACCCCTTTCCTCTACAGTGACCACTAGAACTACTGTGCCACTACCACTGCTGTGACCACTACCACTGCTGTGACCACTACCACTGATGTGATCACTACCAATGATGAGACGCATATTGCTAGTGATAATAATTACAATCTAACTTTACAGATTAAAGAATTTTCTGCATTGTACTTTAGATTTAGCATTACTGGTCTACTTCTTCTTTCCTTCAATATTTGCCTTTCAGCATATAAGGGAGATATCATTTGCGGTCTTTTGCTCTTCCGTTAGCCTCTGTTTCCTAGTGTTTCTAATATTTAACCAATCCATCTTTTACGTGGCCGACCCCTTGACTTCATCTACTCCATGAATATCTTTCTCTTCCAAGTTGTGTAGTTATCAATCCTCGGTCAGTCCTCGAGCCTTGTGAATCAGTACCAAACACAAGTACACAGCCATATTTGATCTTTTTTTTTTAACTTTCTTGTCTGAATTTTAAATTCACATTAATTCTTAATTAATCTTAGTCTTAAGTCCACTATTTAAATTTCTTATGATATTTCACTTTTCTTGCCTATATTCTGAAACTTTGTATACAGAGCTTCGTACCAGCAGGCACTCTGATCATCAGAAGAAATCCCTCGTTGAGAACTTGTTTCTGCCCTTTAGGTTCTTGACATTCTGAAAAGAGGTGGGGGGGGGGGAGAATTCTCACGTCTGGATCATGATTCCCAGGCGTCGACCTAATTAGTGCCTTGTGCTTGAAGTCTAACATAAGTTCGGCATAAAATAGCTAATCTTGTAACGTCATGAAGTAATGATACTATCAAAATCAACTGGAATACTTTAAAAGACAATTCTCGGGACAAGAAATCTGGACAATTATATGAAGATATCTTACAGATTTCAGGAAACACGTGTTTTCTCGTAGAGCTCCGTAGGTACCGATGAAACAGACCACAGTGGTGATGGCTCCCACTATGCACATTATGCAAGCAGGGTCAAGGATGATGTCAATGATGTCATAGACTTGCTTCTCCTTGATGACTAAGATGTAGGACCCCAAAATGGTCATGCCGACTCCTGTAATCTGTGACAGTTTCAATTAGTGATACTCTGTCAAGTTAGTGTTAGACAGTTATTCGATGGATATTTGTAATTCATTTTTGTCTGTGTACCAGTCAGTCTTTGGGAGCTGCGATAGCTCAGTGGTCAGTGACCTGGACTACAAAGGACAAGAGGTCGGGTTCGATCCTGATCGACGGCTTCCGGGTTCACCCAGCCTTAAATGGGTACCGGATTTTTTTTTTAGGAAAGTAAAGTGGTACAGGCGTGATACCGACCACATTACCCCGAAAATCATGTGCCGAAGGTCTGTAAACATTAAGGACACTAACACCATATTCCCTAAACGCCACTTGGGGTGAGAGGGCTCTTTACTTCTTCTTTTTTTTAACCATTCAGGCTTTTGGTCGAGTAGTTTTATTGTCAATGAATAAAAATGTAAAAAAAAGGAAAAGGTAGTAAATTAACAGTTTTACGTAGGTGAAGAAAAAAACAAAAACAGAACAACGTTCCGGCTCAGTAGGTCTTCAGCTGGAACAATAAACAACAAAACAAATATATATATATATATATAATTGAAAATGTTTCAACAAATAAAACAGGGTGTTTTGAAAGGTTGTGTACTGTCTTCTTCTTCTTCTCTTCTTCTTCTTTTACTTCTTCCTCTTTTCTCTTTTCACTGATACCTAAAAGGTGTCGTGGCTATATCATTTCCCGTTCTTCAGCTGCTCGAACTGTCTGAATTAGTGATTTTCCTTTGTTGTTACATGTCTCTGTCACTGCATCTATCCATCTTCTTCTGGGTCTTCCTCTTGGTCTTAATCCATGCATTCTCGAGAAAAACGCCCTTGATGGTGATTGGTGAGGATTCATTCTGACCAGGTGGCCAAACCATTTAAGTTGTTGTTGTTCTATATATTCTAGGCAGGGTTTAGTTTCTACCATTTTTCTTATGGTTTCATTTGGTATTCTATCTCTTCTTGTGTTGTTTGTTACTTTTCTCAAGCCTCGCATCTCACATGTATTGATCTTTCTTAAATGGGATTTAGAAAGGGTTCATGTTTGACTTTCATAGCACAAAGTTGGTATGAAAATGCTATTTATTATTTGTTGTTTAGCTGGCATAGAAATGTTTGGATGTCTTAGCAATGGTGAAAGCTGGTATGTGACTGCATTTGCCTTTTGTATTCTCATGTCAATTTCTCTGTCTAGTTTTCCATCTTCTGTGAACATTGTGAACACGGTCATCAGGTTCATTTAATATATTGTGAAATTATTGTAAGATCCATTAGTGATATGCCTGAAATAACAATTGGAGGTTATAATATAAATAATGTCAGACATGCTGATAAATACCGTCTTAATCGAACATGACTAGAATAACAATTGGAGGTTATAATATAAATAACCTCAGGCAGGCCGGTGAAACAATCTTAATCGATCAGAGTGAAGAAAAGTTATAAGAAATGTTAGACGTTATAGTGAAGGAAAGTTATAAGAAATGTTAGACGTTATAGTGAAGGAAAGTTATAAGAAATGTTAGACGTTATAGTGAAGGAAAGTTATAAGAAATGTTAGACGTTATAGTGAAGGAAAGTTATAAGAAATGTTAGACGTTATAGTGAAGGAAAGTTATAAGAAATGTTAGACGTTATAGTGAAGAAAAGTTATAGGAAATGTAAGACGTTATAGTGAAGGAAAGTTATAAGAAATGTTAGACGTTGTAGTGAAGGAAAGTTATAAGAAATGTTAGACGTTATAGTGAAGGAAAGTTATAAGAAATGTTAGACGTTATAATGAAGAAAAGTTATAAGAAATGTTAGACGTTATAATGAAGACAAGTTATAAGAAATGTTAGACGTTATAGTGAAGGAAAGTTATAAGAAATGTTAGACGTTATAGTGCAGGAAAGTTATAAGAAATGTTAGACTTTATAGTGAAGGAAAGTTATAAGAAATGTTAGACGTTATAGTGAAGGAAAGTAGAAATATAGGACTCGGCCTCAATATAAAAAAGACAGAAGTAATTGTTGCAACCAAAAAAGACATCACCCCAATGCACAATAACGACAAGTGGAAAAAATATTGAAATAGGTAAGTGAATTTATATATCTGGGAACAATGTTACCTCAGATGGTATACACCACTTGGCTTGACGGGGCTCTTTAATTTGTTTACTACTATATAAATATATCTATACTGATATAAATCTAACTACAAGACGATAATATGCTAAACTATCTAAAAGGAAAATTAAAGAGTCACTTCTCCGTAGTCCGGATCACGGTCAAACGTCGATTGTACAGAAATATTAAAAAAATTATCAGCTAACGGAACGGAAGCATTTTATATACTAATGGGTTTTCACACCCATAAATACGTTTATAGTAATAGTATAGTCTTGAAACCAGTACCTAGCTCCATATATTTTACAAACATTCCCATAAATTTTATACCTGCGCCCACTCCGTTAGTTGGCCCTTCTAATTTCAGTCTAATCGGTGTTTAACCAGGCTCCGGATTACAACGAATTGACTTACTTGTTTTCCTTTTAGATAGACTAGCTTATCAGCTTCATGTAGTTAGATTTCTGTGTGTGCTAAAAACAAGTAAAGTACCCCCGTCACGCTAAGTGGCGTATAGGGAATATGGTGTTAGTGACCACAGACCTTCGGCACATGATTATTGGGGTAATGTGGTCGCTATTACGCCCGTGCGGCTTTACTTTACCAGAAAAAAATCCGGTACCCATTAAAGGCTGGGTGAACCCGGAAGCCGTCGGTTGGGATCGAACCCTACCTCTTGTCCTATATATATATATATATATATATATATATATATATATATATATATATATATATATATATATAATTTTTGTGTTCTTTACAATTCAAACTGAAGGCCTAATGAGCCGAAACGTCGTTCAGCTTTTATTTTGTTATTCACTTACGTAAAGCTGCAACCACACCACTTTTTCCTCTTTTTAAATTTTCATTTGAATCATCTTTACAACAGCTTCGCATTTTTATGTATCTTGATGCTTGTGTATGCCTTTAGCTCCTATTTGGTCAATGAGTTGTTCAGTGTACTAGTTACTTTTTTTTGTTCATTTGTCATTGAACCGGTCAGTATACCAGCAATATAGTCAGTTGTTTTGTTAATTTGTCAAATAGTTGTTCCGTATAACAGACAATCTTTCGGTCAATTAGTTTATCAATGAGCTGTTCAATATAACAGTTATTTATTTGGTTGATTTACTGTTTTGTAATAAAATATTGCTTCACAAACATGGACAAGTCAAAGAAAGAAAAAGTTAAGATGGCATAGCTCTCCTATCACACAGCCATCAACAGATGCAGGATAAAATGAGCATACTTGATGAGAGATCACAACAGCTAGGACTGAAGATTAATAGAGATAAGACCAACATTATGAGCATTAATACAGTTGGCAATAACCAAATAAAACTAGGAGAATTACCTCTATTAGATGTACAATCTTACATATATCTGGGCAGTAATATAGATAAAGAGGGAGGAACAGAAAATTATACCAAAATAAGGATATCAAAAGCAAGAGGAGCTTTCATTGCACTGGGAAACATGTAAATCCAAAGAAATTAGGTTAAATACTAAAATAACAATTTTCAACTCAAATGTTAAGGCGGTCCTATTATATGGCCGTGAAACATGGAGAACAACAAAATTGACAATCACGAAGATACAGACTTTCATTAATGGATGCTTACGCAGGATAAAAGGATAGAAATGGCAGGACAAAATCACTAACATAGAATTATGGAAATGTACCAGTCAAACACCAGTGGATAAAGAGATACAGCGAAGACGATGGCGATGGATAGGACACACACTACGGAAGCCAACTGAGAGTATTACACAACATGTCCTTTTTTGGAATCCCCAGGGGAAAAGACAAAGAGGAAGACCAAGGAATTCTTGGAGAAGACAGATAGAAGCAGAGATGAAGATGATGGGAAAGACATGGAATGATCTTAAAAGAATGACAAAAAACAGAACGACTTGGAAAGTGTTTTTTGAAGACCTATGCTCCACTGGGAGCTAAAAAGGTAGAGGCAGAAGAAGAAAATATTGAGTACACCAGTCTTCTAATTCAATATCCATCCAGTGTTCCGTACAAAGATCCATGAGTTGTTTCCTTGTCAATGAGCTTTCAGAGCACCAGTTAGTGAATGATCGAGATGCAATGAGCTTTCAGTACACCAGTTAGTCAATGATCGAGATGCAATAAGCTTTCAGTGCACCAGTTAGTGAATGATCGAGATTTCCCACTGTTTATCAATGCTTTGCATCTTCTCTATTGCATTGTACCGATTCTGAATGTATATATGTGTCTTGTAACATCTTGTCTAATTTGAGTAAATCTAAATTTAACTTGATATTAACTGAGGTTCGTTTTGCTGCTTTTAATGTTACTCTTAGCTTTCCCACAACTGGTACATGATCACTATTGAAATCTGCCCCTGGCCTAGTTTTGACACACACCAGAATGTTTCTAGATCTGTTGTTTATCATTATGCAGTCAATTTGATTCGTGCGTTATCTCCTGGGCTTTTCCACGTCCACAGACGTCTTGGATGTTGCTTAAACCAGGTGTTTCCTGTTATCATGTTGTTTGTTCTTATCCAGTCAATAGTTTTTCACCTCTTTCATTCCTCTCTCCTAAGCCATAATAACCAACTACTTCCTCAACTCTTTCTTTTTCTACTTTTGCATTGAGGTCTCCTATGGTGTTTTCATATGGTTTGCATAGATGAAGTGCTATATTAAGCTCGTTGTAAAATTTATCAACAGTTTCCTTTGGACTGCCTACTTTTGCTGCATTAAATAGCATGAGACTAATAATAATTGGCTTTCCATTCAATTTCACTAAAAGGACTCAGCCAGATATCGCTCAAAATCATTTCACTGTTCTTACTCTTTCTACATCGAATATGATACCTACTCATCTTTTGTGTTCAGTACCTCCAGAATAAATGATTTTATGTTGATCAGAATATATCCCTGATCCAGAAGAATTTTGAGAACACCATGGACAGCTAAGAAGAGTAATGAAAACGTTCTGAAAGAGGTCAAAGCAAAAAGAGAGCTAATATCCAATATTGGGAAGAAACAATCATCATTTTTGGCAATGTAAGGGAACAGCTGGAATATATTGGAATATATAGCTGGAGATAGGGGGAAACAAGGAGAAGAGATACCAGACAGCTTACGAGAATGGCTTAGCAGAATGTCAACAACAGAAATGATAAATAACTGTCGAGATCGAATGTTGTGGAGAGACATGATCACCTACGCCAGTAGGCCCAGTACTTGATGATGATAATGAACTAGCTAAACAGCTGGTCGGCAATTCTGTCACTCTGTCAAACATTTAGATAGTCAGTATATTGATATATATTAATGTGAGATCGAATTGTTTACATAAATGAAATTAACAATGTTTAAGAAATGTAATCAAAACATATATGAATTGTAATTCAATTAATTCACCTACGCCAGCAGGCCCGGTACTAGATGATGATGATGATGATGATGAGGTCTGAAAAGCAAGGTCTATGCGCCGATAATCAGCTTCCAATTACTTTTATTACTGGAAATTTCACCGTATGAGCTGTCATCAACTATTACTGATTATTACTATTACAACTATTACTATTACAACTATTACTATTACTAATTACTGTGTTTGTTTAAACTTTCCAATTGTTGTGAACAATTTTTAAGTTTGTTAAATTGCTGCTGTTTTATTTTCTTAATTTTGTTGACACGTTATGACTGGAAAATAATGTCGGCATTGTTATAACAGCTTACAAGCTACATGTGATTGTGGATGCTTAAGGGCATGTTCTAACAAGCTACATGTGATTGTGGATGCTTAAGGGCATGTTCTAACAAGCTACATGTGATTGTGGATGCTTAAGGTCATGTTCTAACAAGCTACATGTGATTGTGGATGCTTAAGGTCATGTTCTAACAAGCTACATGTGATTGTGGATGCTTAAGGTCATGTTCTAACAAGCTACATGTGATTGTGGATGCTTAAGGTCATGTTCTAACAAGCTACATGTGATTGTGGATGCTTAAGGTCATGTTCTAACAAGCTACATGTGATTGTGGATGCTTAAGGTCATGTTCTAACAAGCTACATGTGATTTTGGATGCTTAAGGTCAAGTTCTAACAAGCTACATGTGATTGTGGATGCTTAAGGTCATGTTCTAACAAGCTACATGTGATAGTGGATGCTTAAGGGCATGTTCTAACAAGCTACATGTGATTGTGGATGCTTAAGGTCATGTTCTAACAAGCTACATGTGATTGTGGATGCTTAAGGTCATGTTCTAACAAGCTACATGTGATTGTGGATGCTTAAGGTCATGTTCTAACAAGCTACATGTGATTGTGGATGCTTAAGGTCATGTTCTAACAAGCTACATGTGATAGTGGATGCTTAAGGTCATGTTCTAACAAGCTACATGTGATAGTGGATGCTTAAGGTCATGTTCTAACAAGCTACATGTGATTGTGGATGCTTAAGGTCATGTTCTAACAAGCTACATGTGATTGTGGATGCTTAAGGGCATGTTCTAACAAGCTACATGTGATTGTGGATGCTTAAGGTCATGTTCTAACAAGCTACATGTGATTGTGGATGCTTAAGGTCATGTTCTAACAAGCTACATGTGATTGTGGATGCTTAAGGTCATGTTCTAACAAGCTACATGTGATTGTGGATGCTTAAGGTCATGTTCTAACAAGCTACATGTGATTGTGGATGCTTAAGGTCATGTTCTATTCTGCCGCCACTATTGATTGTTATGTGGTTTGTAGTGTAACTGATACTTCGGAGGATGACCACTTATCCAGAGACAAGAAACAAGGGTGAGATAAAAAGGAGTTTGTAGTGAAATGTAATCCCACTAACTGTTATTAAGGACAAAAGTTAAGGGGGAGGACCTCTAGGAATTCATGTGTAAGTGACACAAGTTACTTTCTTGAAACAACAATTTGTTATATTTAAAACGAATTATTTTGCAAAAGAATGGCTGTTCTTTTTTAATATTTACAACAACAAAAAGACTCAATGTTCACACTCGCTATAGATAATAAATAAATATTTATTGATATTTTGTTCACATCTACAGTTCTTCATAGATAGTTCCCCTTTTTTATTAATTTTATTTCCTTCATTTTAAATTAGTTCATTTTTGTAAAGTGCCCAGTATTTTCATGTATGCATCATGTGTTTGTTATGCCGACGGTCTACTCATAAACATCGTTTACATCCTTCTAATGACTGTTAGGGCTCTATTATCTTGCCATAGGAAAAAAAACTGAAAGAAAGAAAGAAAGAAAGCAAGAAAGCAAGAAGGAAAGAAAGAAAGAAAGAAAGAAAGAAAGAAAGAATGAAAGAAAGAAAGAAAGAAAGAAAGAAAGAAAGAAAGAAAGAAAGAAAGAAAGAAAGAAACATTTTTTTTTAAATATTGAGGGATCACCTGTACAATAAAATGTATAAAGGAACATTAAGTTAAATGGGTTGGTCACCTAACAAGACAGAAACAAAACAATTCACAATTCATACAAAATTATCAACAAACATTAAGAAAGAGATGGCATTTCAAAAGCATAAAGAGACCCCAACAATACTTCAATTTCTTTAGCTAGCAATATTTTCATGTCTGGGTCCTAAATTTCAGTATAATCCCAAGCTTCCAATTTCAAAGAATTCCAACTCATTATACTCTCCTGACATTTGTAATTATTCCTATACCACTGTGAGCGTCCAGGGAGATGCACAATCCTAAAACTCGGCTAGTTCTCACTTCAACATTTCTTATTTGTTACTTTTAACTGTTGTTTGTTGCTGATACTTTAGTTGATTTGCTCATTTTTGTTTTTCCAGGAAGATAAAGCACACATTCTTCTTCTTTTATACATTCAAATTAATGAGAGGAAGCTGTATTTTAAAAATGTTAAGCTTTTGTCGTCAAAATCTAAATATTGCATCCTCTGAAACCGCAAATTTGCCAATCCTTAATTCTTCAACTACGACCATTAACTACTAAATTTCATACATAAATATTTTCTTTAGCTATAAATATTATGTATTGTGTGTGTCACAAAATGAAACCACTTCCATACAATCATCATCATCATCAAGTACCATGCCTGCTGGCGTAGGTGAACATGTCTCTCCACAACCTTCGATCTCGACAGCTATTTATCATTTCTGTTGTTGACCCTCTGCCAAGCAATTCTCTTATGTTGTCTGGTATCTTTTCTCTTTGCTTTCCTCAATCTCTTCGTCCCTCAATTTTCCCAGTTGTTACAATATATTCCAGCTGTTCTCTTTTCATTACATGGCCAGAAAATGATGATTATTTCTTCCTAATATTGGAAATTACATCAGTATTAAGAATGAGTGAAATGTATTAAGCACAAAACATCTTTATTAATAGATGCTGCCAAACTTCAAAAGATTATAGCTCAAATACCGTTCTGAAATGAAACCAAATAGCTGGCCTTTAGTTTTCTGTTTACTGTCGGGAACCTGCGGTCGCAATAGCAGGGTCGGCGCACCATCAGTTGACCAAGACCTAGCAGTTCTACCTCCTCGGGGTCTCCCCTGGAAACAGTCTGCGTCAAACCAGACTGGCTAACAGAAGCTAGGATCGCCGTGTTCCCTGTAGTGGTGGCTGTTACTGATATAGAGGACCCAGTATTGCAGTACCTCTGGGCTGGACTATATAGTAGTTTTCCAGCATAGCCTGGGACAGAAGAACTCCAACCTCTGCAATAAGAGCCGGGAATGTCAAGAAAGCCATTACGACCCGCCACATCTTATGAGTCAAAGGGCAAACTGCTCGCATCAACTCGTGGCAATCCGTCAACAACAACTGTTTACTGTCACTCTAAAGTTGGGTATACAACGAGCTCTGCGCACTTCTATTTTTGTACAGAGTTTGTTATCTTGGGCTGGGTTTCAGCGGTTAACAAACAGCTTGTGTACATTTGTTTTGCGTTTATTTATTTTATTTCTTTTTAAAGCCACTACATAAGAAAGTTATTTTTCACTTATATTAAAGTAACAGTTATACACAATTATCCATTATTATTAACATAATCTTTACTGTTTAGACACGTTCATTTATAATACGTCGCACATTTATTGTCGAAAATGGTCTACGTATGCTCTTAATGAGTCAAATTCGCATTCAAAGGCTGAATTTTTTTTCATAACAAAAAGCTCTTACTCATGATGTGTATAAATATAAATATACAAGTAATAACAAAATTGAAATAATTATAGTTAGTATAATGTAGAATATCAGGAAATTTAAGGTACATTTTTACCGTGAAGGATTTTCACAAATCGTTAAAGTTAACTTAATTAAGGTTAAAACTGAGGCAACTAACTTTGATGTTCATGTATAAAAACGTTAGATTGTCAGCGTTGCTCTGATTATTTGAGGTATTAGTAACATCTTATATGTATACAATCTTATGAAGCGTAATACAACTTTTTAAATGTGTTGTCGCTATGTAGATTAGGAATTATTCTATCCCATTACATTTGCTTATGGCCTCCTTTCTAAATAAATCTGGCTACTCTAAAATTTTACATAAACATCTCATTTCTGTGGGAACTGACTTTCATATCTGGCTCATTTTAAATAACCACATTTGGTGCAGGCAGTAAACGCGGGAAAAGAACGCGCTTTTATAATATCATTATGAACTTTTTATATAATGAACTTTTGAAATCAATGATTTAAGTGATTAAGACATTCCATACACTTTTAATCCAGTGTCATTAATCCTTGTGAGCTACATATCCCAGATTAGTGTAAGGGTATATTGAACAAATATGAAAGATGTAACATCTGCGACAACTCTATAACGTGTTAACCTGCCTGATCAGAATGGTAATAGTATAACACCTGACGGGAAAATTGTAGAGATATTTCAACCAAGACTTAAGATAAATGAAGATAACAACTTTCGTAAGGTTAATGAATCACATATAACTCACCAAAAGCAAGAAATTCTCAAAGAACAAAGTATATTTTGTGCACATTCCAACTTCAGTGTAGTCCTCATTTTCCCCATACAGTCTCGATCGTTCATTGTACTCGTCACTTTTTGTCATTGCCATTTCTGACAGATAAACCAACTTCAACTAAAAACGGGATAAATGCCGCTTGAATTTTTAGTTCCAACAGAGTACTGAATCTTTGAAGAAAATCAGGTATTTAGATTATTAAAACTATCAGTTTTATTTCTAAAAAATGTTACACATTTTTGCATAAAAGTGTTATATAATGATGTGTACTATACAAACGAGTAACAGCTGATAAACAGAGATATAAAATAACTTGTGCCTTAAACTATGAGATCGTTACACGTGATTGTGCCGTTGTGTGAGTGAATGCAAAAACACAAAAAAACTGAAAGCTTCAAACAACACACTGCTACAAAAATGACGCAGTTGGACGATGCAAATGTAGGACAGTCAATAGTTTTTACTTTAGCACGAAGGACTATTTCACTAACTTACATTTGTTTCGCTACAGCACGTGTAGTGTGTCAACTGTTGCAGCACAGGGAGATAAGTAATACGAGGTGGTATTGTTTTGTTACATATCATTGGTTTTAATTAGTGGGGACATTTTTGTAATGCTATCTGGTTAACAGTAATATATTGTTGGGGTTTTGAGCTATTAATAGGTTTGTGGACTGGTGGAACAGAGGGAAGAAAATAAGGTTACAGAGATGGGAGTCACAGTTCAGAGACAGATGTAAAGCTTCAAAGATAGAAGTGAAGTTTATGTCGTAGAGATAAAGCTTCAAAGATAGAAGTGAAGTTTAGGTGGTAGAGGTAAAGCTTCAAAGATAGAAGTGAAGTTTAGGTGGTAGAGGTAAAGCTTCAAAGATAGAAGTGAAGTTTAGGTGGTAGAGGTAAAGCTTCAAAGACAGAAGTGAAGTTTAAGTGATAGAGATAAAGCTTCAAAGATAGAAGTGAAGTTTAGGTGGTAGAGGTGAAGCTTCAAAGATAGAAGTGAAGTTTAGGTGGTAGAGGTAAAGCTTCAAAGATAGAAGTGAAGTGTAGGTTGTAGAGGTAAAGCTACAACGGTGGAAGTGAAGCTTCAAAGATAGAAGTGAAGATTAGGTTGTAGAGATAAAGCTTCAAAGATAGAAGTGAAGTTTAGGTGGTAGAGGTAAGGCTTCAAAGATAGAAGTGAAGTTTAGGTGGTCGAGGTGAAGCTTCAAAGATAGAAGTGAAGTTTAGGTGGTAGAGATAAAGCTTCAAAGATAGAAGTGAAGTTTAGGTGGTAGAGGTAAGGCTTCAAAGATAGAAGTGAAGTTTAGGTGGTAGAGGTAAGGCTTCAAAGACAGAAGTGTAGTTTATGTAGTAGAGGTACAGCTTCTTCAAAGATAGAAGTGAAGTTTAGGTGGTAGAGGTAAAGCTTCAAAGATAGAAGTGAAGCTTTGGTGGTAGAGGTAAAGCTTCAAAGATAGAAGTGAAGCTTTGGTGGTAGAGGTAAGGCTTCAAAGATAGAAGTGAAGCTTTGGTGGTAGAGGTAAAGCTTCAAAGATAGAAGTGAAGTTTAGGTGGTCGAGGTGAAGCTTTAAAGATAGAAGTGAAGTTTAGGTGGTAGAGGTAAGGCTTCAAAGATAGAAGTGAAGTTTAGGTGGTAGAGGTAAGGCTTCAAAGATAGAAGTGAAGTTTAGGTGGTAGAGGTAAGGCTTCAAAGATAGAAGTGAAGTTTAGGTGGTAGAGGTAAGGCTTCAAAGATAGAAGTGAAGTTTAGGTGGTAGAGGTAAGGCTTCAAAGATAGAAGTGAAGTTTAGGTGGTAGAGGTAAGGCTTCAAAGACAGAAGTGAAGTTTATGTAGTAGAGGTACAGCTTCTTCAAAGATAGAAGTGAAGTTTAGGTGGTAGATGTAAAGCTTCAAAGATAGAAGTGAAGCTTTGGTGGTAGAGGTAAAGCTTCAAAGATAGTAGTGAAGCTTTGGTGGTAGAGGTACAGCTTCTTCAAAGATAGAAGTGAAGTTTATGTGGTAGAGGTAAAGCTTCAAAGATAGAAGTGAAGCTTTGGTGGTAGATGTAAAGCTTCAAAGATAGAAGTGAAGCTTTGGTGGTAGAGGTAAAGCTTCAAAGATAGAAGTGAAGCTTTGGTGGTAGAGGTAATGCTTCAAAGATAGAAGTGAAGATTAGCTGGTAGAGGTGAAGCTTCACAGATAGAAGTGAAGTTTAGGTGGTAGAGGTGAAGCTTCAAAGATAGAAGTGAAGTTTTGGTGCTAGAGGTAAAGTTTCAAAGATAGAAGTGAAGGTTAGGTGGTAAGGGTAAAGCTTCAAAGATAGAAGTGAAGCTTTGGTGGTAGAGGTAAAGCTTCAAATATAGAAGTGACGTTTATGTGGTAGAGATAAAGCTTCAAAGATGGAAGTGAAGTTTAGGTGATAGAGATAAAGCTTCAAAGATATAAGTGAAGTTTAGATGGTCGAGGTGAAGCTTTAAAGATATAAGTGAAGTTTAGGTGGTAGAGATAAAGCTTCAAAGATGGAAGTAAATCTTTGGTGGTAGAGGTAAGGCTTCAAAGATGGAAGTAAAACTTAAGAAGCAGGGGTAAAGCTTCAGATGCTCATGTGAATTTCAGAGAAGGGAGAAAAGTTTCAGAGATTGGAGTGAAAGGTCAGAGATGTAAGAGAAGACTCTAAGGTGGGAATGAAAGTTCAAAGAGGTGAGAGAATACTCTATGATGGGAATGAAAGTTCAGAGATGTGAGAGAATATTCCATGATGGGAATAAAAGTTCAGAGATGTGAGAGAAGACTCTACGATGGGAATAAAAGTTCAGAGATATGAGTGAAGCCTTTAAGGTGGGAATGAAACTTCAGAGATATGAGTGAAGCCTTTAAGGTGGGAATGAAACTTCAGAGATATGAGTGAAGCCTTTAAGGTGGGAATGAAACTTCAGAGATATGAGTGAAGCCTTTAAAGTGGGAATGGAAGTTCAGAAATGTAAAGGTAAGGGATGAGTTATTGAGTTATTTGCGGGTTATCATCATTGCACTCAGAACATGTCCATAGGTGCTCAGATCCCCTCCTCAACAAGCCCCGCAGTGTCCAGCGACTAACGACTCCTGTTCTATGTTGGTTGATAAGTCTTCTTACACGGCCACTAAGTTTCTCTTTTCTGGCTGTGCCCATCTTAACTCCCATTTCCATCATCCGAAGAAGTGACGTGCATCTGTGTTTGTCGAAGTCCTGTGCTCTTCCCACATCTCGGAGGGCATTGATGATGTCCGCTAGATCCATTGGTTGACCGTCCTCAACGACAGCGCAGCTAGCCAACCTGTCCGCTCTTTCATTTCCCCGTACTCCCGCATGTCCAGGGGCATAGTTAAAAGGTGACCTTACGTATTTTGGACCTCTGCAATTACTCTACCCATTGCATGCGTACAGAGCCTGCCTCCACGTTTTTTATCATGCTCATCGAATCACTCAGTATACATGCGTGGTTGTAGTCTTGTGACTCTAACCATTTTAATGCCTTGGTCACTGCCATCACCTCCATTGTCATGCTACTCGTGGTCATGACGTATGCACCACTGTCTTCTTTGACTATTCTGCTTGCCGAGCGTGCTGTAAATTCCCATGCATTTCTTTGGTGTCGTCTTACATATCCGTCTGTATAGATGACTGCATCTTTCTCATCGGTGTTATCGCAGATGAGACCGTTGACCTCAGCATTAACCACGACCGGGTTCTGTTCCCTACTTTTCCTGTTGAGTGTGACAATACACGAGAAAGTCCCCTTGAATGACGTAGGCACCGGTATCCACAAACGCTGATATTGGTAAGCACACAGACCTATTTGATGACATCTTCTGCTCGGCCCACCCATGATTTGCCTCTTTTTAGCCTGGCACCTTTCCCTGTGTTGATCTCGTGGTGCAATGGATGCTCTTTATTTGTACTAATCTTCACAAATGCTCGTGATCTCCAAATCTTGATTCTGTCATCCATGGTTGGAAAGTCAAGAAGATATCTCATTGCTACACAGGGAGTGTCCCTTGTACATCCCAAGATAATGAGCATGGCTTCATTTTGTATTTTCTCCAGCCTATCAATTTGAGTCGTACTGACAGTAAGAATTGCCAGGGCATACTCGATTGGTGCGAGGACTAATCCCTGGAACAGAAGAGTAAGTAGCCTCTGCTCGATGTTGGAAGCTGCCATGACCTTCAAGGCGGCTAATCCTTTGCGGGATTTTGTTATCACATGGTTGACGTGGTCCCGAAAACACAGGCTGCGATCAAACCTAACTCCGAGGTATGTCATCAACTTGTCCCTGGTCACCTCTTCAGCTCCCATTCGTTCTACCCGTGTGGTCGTATTTACTATATGATTGTTAAGGGAGAACCATGAAACTGATGCTTTATTAGGATTAACCAAGGCACCTGAAATCCCACACCTGGAAGAAATGCGATCGAGTTCGTCTTGCATTGTGGAGGCGATTCCCCGAGGTAAGGGATGATCCGTGACGAATAAAGTCGTATAGGAGTGAAGCACTCTTGTCCGTACTAGACCATGATATTTGGAAAAGGAACCGGTCCTATTATTCTCTGTTATTGCCATGTTCAACTCAATGAGCTAGGAACTCATTTCATTCTCAACTCGTTCAAGCCCAAATTGAGCCAGCGATCAGTTTAATTCAAGGCCAGCTGAATAACCTCATTGCTAATGATAGTAGCTTCCCTTCAGTAGTGAATCATAGACTGAGATAGATTTAAGATGACGATTCTGATGTATAACTCACAGTGTAGAGAAACATGTGTGCTGAAAGGTGAAGGAAAGAGTTTTTGCAGACGCAAGAATAGTTTTCAATTAGTTATGGGGTATTCAGTTTATAATTTGAGACGGCGTGTTAAACTGTGGGTTCATGAATAAACGTGATGAATTATGATTTTGATGAAAATGGAGCTTAGTAGAAACAGAGAGAGAGTGAGATGGACAGACAGACATACAAAGGTATTGGCAGGTAAATGGTTGAATGAATGGGTTGATGGATATATGGGTTGATAAAGGTAATGGATAAATAGACAGGCAGACAGAAAGACAAACAGAAAGTCAAACGGATAGAAAGATAGACAGATAGAAAGACAGAGAGACATACATACAGACAGACAGATAGAAAGATAGACAGAGACAGACAGACAGACAGACAGACAGATAGATAGATAGATAGATAGATAGATAGATAGATAGATAGATAGATAGATAGATAGATAGATAGATAGATAGATAGATAGATAGATAGATAGATAGATAGATAGATAGATAGATAGATAGATGGATGGATGGATGGATGGATGGATGGATGGATGGATGGATGGATGGATGGATGGATGGATGGATGGATGGATGGATGGATGGATGGGTGGATGGACGGATGGATGGGTGGGTGGGTGGATGGGTTTGAGTGAATGGATCGATGGGTGGATGGGTGGGTGGGTGGGTAGGTGGATGGATGGATGGGTGGATGGATGAATGGATGGAAGATTGTTTGGTACATCTATAGCTAGGTAGTGTTGTAGGTAGTCAGGAGGTAGGTAGATGGATGGATGGATACATGCATTAATAAGTGGATTGATGGATGGATATTTGGATGGATAGATTGATGAATAGATAGATGGATTCATTAAAGAATGCTTGAAATCGGGTAGGATTATTAATGAAGTAGATAGAGTGAAGACAACTGACAGTTTCAGATTTCAAGATTGCATAATGTCAGCAACAAAAATAACGAAAATTTTAGTCAAATTTACTATACATTAGGTGTTAGAACTATGATTTGGTGTGAATTGTAGTAAATCATTATAGGTTAACACTTAAAACATGTTCGCAGTCACATCATAAACATATAGATGTATAATGCGTTTTGCTAATATCTATCTATCTATCTATCTATCTATCTATCTATCTATCTATCTATCTATCTATCTATCTATCTATCTATCTATCTATCTATCTATCTATCTATCTATCTATCTATCTATCTATCTATCTATCTATCTATCTATCTATCTATCTATCTATCTATCTATCTATCTATCTATCTATCTATCTATCTATCTATCTATCTATCTATCTATCTATCTATCTATCTATCTATCTATCTATCTATCTATCTATCTATCTATCTATCTATCTATCTATCTATCTATCTATCTATCTATCTATCTATCTATCTATCTATCTATCTATCTATCTATCTATCTATCTATCTATCTATCTATCTATCTATCTATCTATCTATCTATCTATCTATCTATCTATCTAACTATCTGTCTATCTATCTATCTGACTGACTGCCTGCCTGCCTGCCTGTCTGTCTGTCTGTCTGCCTGACCTAAAATATATGCTTTTTTAGTTTGTGTCTGTGTATTTGATACAATTCATTTTTTTAAACATATTTGGATTGGTTGATTGTTCACTTGGTGGTTGTCTTACTTACCAGAATATGATGCGTATTAAGCAATTAATTTCTTCGACAGGACATATATGATTAATAGTTCTCATACAACGCCAGTACTAACAGGTGCAAGTAAATTCTGAACAATCGAGCAACAGATAAGGAAATCTGTGAATTTCCACACAAAAGGGTGTTAAAGTGGTATGTTGACAATACAATGGACAACTAACAAGAAGTAACTGTGGCGCTTCAAAAATAACATAGCAAAAAGAAGCTTATTACTAGAATTACGAGGAAACAATGTTTTAAATGAATGTAATGAGAAAGGAACAGTTGGAAAATAATTGTGATAACAAGACGCAATGTGGAACTGAAGAGGTAGATGAAAATAGAAGGATAATATATCAAGTAGTTTAAGATCATAAAAGTAAGTAGTTTAGTGGGAAGTTAACAAGAGAGACGACAAACAACGTTAGTGGTAGCTAAAGAAAACTTTACTGCAGAAGCTGTGTACTCGGATGATGATGATGATGATGATGATGATGATGATGATGATGATGATGATGATGATGATGATAGTGATGATGATCTTCCTACGACTCACGACCTGTATTTAAGGTGAAGAAGTGAGATACTTTCCTAAGAACTCCTGATGGCAGTATAATCGTTTTGTACATTCATAAATACTAGAGAGATATTAAAGTCATGAACATTATATACGGAAATAATACCTACTTCAGTAATTCGAAAGCTACCTTATAACAGAGGAAGATCCATTTTATTTCATCACCGTCTGGTATAGTCATCTGGTATCTTGTTTCTTTGTCCCTCAATTTTCTCAGTTGTCACAATATATTCCAGCTGTTTCCTTCTCTTTGCATGACCAAAAAATGATGATTGTTTCTTCCCAATATTTGAAATTATCTCCCTATTTTCTTTCCCTCTTTCAGAACGTTTTGTTTCATTTCTCTTCTTAGCTGTGCATGGTATTCTCAATATTCTTCTGTAAAACCACATTTCTACAGCCTCCAGTAATTTTCTTGTCTGTTGTTGTATTGTCCACGATTCACATCCATATGTCAAGATTGCCTCTACATAACATTTAAGAACTCCTTTTCGTTTTACAATTGTCAAAAATAAATGGATTGCACAGCATCTCCCTCATTTTGGAAAGCTACTTTTACCTGAGCCATTCTGCTTCTCACCTCCATTGTACATCTACCATCTGAGGTTAACATTGTTCACAGATATTTAAATTCATTTACCTGTTTTAATATTGTTCCATTTTCTTTATTGCGCATAGCGGTGATGCCTTTTTCTTTGTTGTTACCATTGCTTCTTTTTTTTTTTAATTAAGATTGAGCCCTTAATTTGTAATTTCCCTTACTAACATGTATAATATTTCTTCTGACTCTCTTTGACTTTTAGCAATGAACATGTATCATCAGCATATCTTAGATTATTTATATTATGACCTCCATTTGTAATTCCAGGCATGACCCTTATGGATCTTATAATAAACTCACTATACATACTAAATGAATATGTTGACAACACAGTCTTGCTTAACACCCTGTTCTATGTGTTGAAACATTCCCAATTGATTTTCAGCTCTTACGGCCGCTGTTAGTTGCCAGTAGATTAAGCCTTCTAAAATTTTGATTATTTCTTGGTGCTTTACTTTGTCAAATGCTTTGGTATAATCTATGAAACATAGGTATAGATCTGTGTTCACCGTTATGGCTCTTTGTACCAAAGATCGTATGATGTATGTGACATTGTTCGTACCTTTACCTCCAACAAAACCACACTGTTCATCACTAATTTCTGGACTGATTTTGTTTCGCACTCTTCGCATGATGATTCTTAGTAATATCTTAGTCATGTAACTCATAAGGCTTATTGTGCACTGATCATCGCATTCAATTGCACCAGATTTCTTTGGTAGGGCTATGAATATTGATTTGAGCAGGTCGTCTAGTATATATCCGCTGTTGTAGATATCATTCAATATTTTTGTTATTATTTTTATTCCAAAATCATCCATGGCTTCAATCTATTATTTAGTTAAATTATCTGGTCCAGGAGCTTTTCCTGCTTTCATATTGCCCAAGACGTCTTCCACTTCTTTTTTGAGTATTTCTGGTCCTTCTCCATTATCCTTAATATTAACTTCTCGTCGTTCATCATCATAAAAACCTTAAATGCATTCTGCCCATCGTTCCCTTATGCTTTCTTTTTCAATCAACAGTTCTCCTTCTTTTGATCTTAATCATCCAGTTTTTTATTGCATTTTTCTTCCTGTTAATTCTTCTAATTTGTTTGTATATAGCTTTGGCATATCTTTTGTGTTGCATCTCAATATCTTTGCACCTCTGTTTTAGCCATGCTTCTTTTGCTTCACTGCATTTTATTACAATTTCTTTATTTAATCTTGTATACTCATCTTTATTATTCTTATTTCTTCTTCTTGTATCCTTTATCTGTAAAATGTCATCAATCATCCTTTTCTTTCTTGAAAATATTATGTTTTTCTTGTAACCTCTGATTTGAGTAAATCTAAATTTAACTTGATATTAACTGAGGCTCGTTTTGCTGTTTTTAATTTTACTTTAAGCTTTTCCACAACTGGTGCATGATCACTATTGCAATCTGTCCCTGGTCTTGTTTTCACACATACCAGATTTTCTAAATCTGTTGTTTATCATTATGTAATTTATAACGATTTGATTACGTGTGTTGTCTCCTTGGCTTTCCATGTTCACAAACGTCTTGGATGAAGTCTTATTCATGGTATGATCCATGTAAGAGATGCCAGAAACCCTTTGATAACATTCCATCTTTGTAGTTTACATTTTATTCTGTTGTTCTTCTGAGAGGTCCAATGTTTTACAAATGTATATAAAAATTGATATATTGAGGGAGCATATCAGAGCCAAATGTTACACTTTTATCTTTTCAAATAATGATGTTATATGTAAATAAATAATGCATATTTTGAAAATAAAAATAAAATATGGCGGAAGATATGTTTTAATAAAATATAATAACCAAAAATTGATATTATTTTATAATAAACGTTAACTAACAAACGATATAACGCCGTATTTTTATAATACCCGTAACAGAATAAAAGACATAGAGAAAAATTGTTTCCCAATAAACGTTAAATAACAAACATAATAAAAGACTAGAAAGTACAAAAGAACTAAACAAAATGTTTAAAGGAGCAAGTGAAGACATTTGATAAAATGTTTTAATGGCTGCGGTGAAGCTAACAACAGAAAGAATAGAACAAACTAGACCAACATAGAACAAAGACATTGCTACAGGTTGAAGTTAATAAAAGAGGACACAAAAACTTTCCAATGTTGGAGACTAAAGTAGCAACAACTTTTACAAACATTTTAGTTTCTACTTACATATATTTGGAGGTTATTACTGTTAACTTTCTTCACCTTGTTAAATGTTAAGTCCTTGCTGTTCTTGTAGACGTTCACTGTAACACTTATTGACTGCACTACAATCAAATATATTAAAGTCAGTTTTGTTGTTCTGATGACTTTCCCTTTTAAACCATCGCGTGACGATATGAACGTTTTACACGTTTGTCAAATTTGACTGACGTGACTTGAATTTAGTAATATGATGCCATCGCAGATATATTCAACATACGGTTAGTTTAATTAGTCCGAAACTTAATATGTGTCGTATTGGATACGCCAGCAAAACCAGAGCAACGTGTGTGCCCCTCAAAAGGTGTTTTATGTTCATAACAACAGCGGGAATAGCTACACGGGTGATTATAGATTATTTTAAACAAGAGATGCGGTGTTTGTTTAATACAAAATGAAGGTTGTGTAAATCAATGCAGCTTGTACAACTATACAAGGCGTAGTTCAATTAAAGAAGGGATTTAAACACAAGTAATAGCGCAAGTAATACATTTTACACATTTTTATCATGACTCTTGAGTTATTTAGCTCATTAGCTCATGTTATAAATATAACCGGTATATGCATTTCTCTATATTCCTTTATTATTTATTAAAAGTATTTATATTATAAATTTCAAATATAATTTTGGTTATAAATTGAATTTTTCAAACCAAAAAGTGTCAGACGCGTCAATTTTTTTCAAATGTTTTTTTCTTATGAGCTTTAACTTAATTATGTAATAATTTAACTAATATCAAATATTTGTGTGTGGTGTTGCAAATTGGAACCACTACCATAACATATCAGGTTTAAGATTGAGGAGGAATGTACTAGACTCTCAGCATCTTTATCCATAAATGCTGCAACTATCCATGATTGCCACTAAAATTTCCACTTTGAATTTAGAATAAGCAATCGTATTTAAATTTTATTAGTTTTTGCTCATTAACATACTTTGTTTACTTCTTCCTACGCATATTTGCCCTCATGTTTAGAAATGGGTACCTGGTTCACTCACTGATTTGAGAAAAAATTAAAACAATGAAAAAGAGCACTTACTTCCACATGATGTCACGTTCATGTTTTCTATGTTATTCCCTTATGTCGTCATGCATACCATTGAACATATTTACTCTATTCAACCACAACATTCTTGTCTCCAGTGATTATCACTGGTATTGGACTACTTATTTATTAGTGCCCTATCTTTTTTTATATCTGTGAACGTATCTTTTTTTATTTTTTTTTAAAATCGGTATATGCCTTTCATCATCATCATCATCGAGTGCCTTCTCCGCAACGAAGGTTGGCTACCATGGATCGCCATTCTACTCTGTTTCTTGCTTTGATGGGGCAGGCTGTCATAGATTTACTTGTCCATCTTTTGATGTTACTCATCCATGTTAGTCTTGGTCTGCCTCTGCCTCTTTTACCTTGTATTTTTCCTTCCAATATTACTTTTAGTAGGCTGTTGTGTCTTTTAACATGACTCAAAAATTTCATTTGTTGTCTTAATTGTATTTAGTAGTTCTCTTTTTATTTTCAGTTGTTTTAAAACTTCATCGTTTGTTATCTTTTGTTTCCGTCCAATTCTACCTATTCTTCTATAAATCCACATTTCAAAGGCTTCAATTTTCTGTTCTGTTTTCTTGTCTAATGTCCATGTTTCTGCACCATATAGGAATATTGAGAAGATGTAACATTTTGCCATTCTTAGTTTCAGCCCTGCTGATATTTGTTTTGTTGTTAGTATATTTTTCATGGCATTAAAATTACTTTTTGCCATACCTATTCTTTTGTTTATTTCAATTTTGCATTTTCCATCATTGGTTATAGTTTGTCCCAGGTAGTTGTAGTTCTGAACTGTCTCCAGATGTATTCCCTCAACTGTGATATTTAATTGTAGGTCTTGAGAATTTTCTTTGTTTATGATCATAGTTTTAGTCTTTTTGATATTCATTTCTAGTCCATATTTTTTGCCTGTCATGTTTATTACATTAAGTAATTGTTGTAGATCTTTAGGATTTTCTGCTAGTAGTACAGTATCATCAGCATATCTAAGGTTATTGATTATCTTCGCATTAATGTTAAGGCCTGGCATCTCATTGATGTTTTTAAAGATTTGCTCAGTGTATAAATTGAACAAGCTTGGTGATGCATCCTTGTCTTACTCCTCTTTTTATATCAATGGGTGTGGAGTTCTCCTTGTTATATCATATTATTGCTGTTTGCTCCCAGTACAAATTACATATTAGTCGTATGTCTGTGTCGTCTAGATTTATATCTTTTAGGCAGTCTATGAGTTGGTTATGGTGTATTCTATCGCAAGCTTTGGTGTAGTCTATAAAGCAGGCATATATTGGTTTGTTTAATTCTGTGTACTTTTCAATCAATGTTCTCATGCTAAATATGGCTTCTTTTGTCCCACTGTTTTTCCGGAATCGAAATTTTTGCTCATCTAATTCAGTATTGATTTTATTCTGAATCCTTCCCTGTATAACTTTTAGTAAATTTTTTTTTTACCGGCTCATTAGACTTATTGTTCTGAAATCACTGCATTCAACTGCACCATTCTTTTTAGGCAATGCAATGAAAGTTGATGTTTTTAGATCGTTTGGTATGTATCCTGTATGGTATATGTCATTGCATATGTCTGTGATCACTTCGATGCCAAACTCTTCTAGAGCCTGTATCATCTCTATCTGTATATTGTCAGGTCCCGCTGCCTTTCCCTTTTTCATTGTTTTTATAGCTTTTTCTACTTCAGATTTCAGGATTTTATAGTTGTACGTACATTTTATGTCTGGCTTTTTGTCCCTTTCGTCATGAAATAATTCTGTTATATATTATTGCCATCTATCTATTATATCTTTGTTGTCTGTTAGCATTCGTCCCTATTTGTTTGCAATACATCCGTTTCGTACAGTTTTTTTTGTCTTTATTCGTCATTCTCTTTAATTCTGGTTGAGCCAGTCTTCTTTTGCCTTTTTACACATTCTCCGTATTTCATTGTCTATATCCTTGTATCTGGCAGTGTTTTTCGCTTGTCTTCTTTTTTCCATTTTTTCTAAGATTTTGTCTGTTATCCATTTTTGTTTTTTGTTACTTTCCTTTTTGGGCAAGTTGTTGCAGGATTCTTGCATGCTGTTTTTTATGCATTGCCATTTTGTTGTGACTTTTTCCTCAGGATTTTCTCTTCTTTACTGCTCAATCCCCTCTTCTAGTAGCTTCTGATATGTGTTCTTTACTTGTACAGTATAAGTTTCTTTTACATCTTTCTGGTTTAACGCTGTTATATCTATTGGTGTTGCTGAATTAGTTTTTTGTTTGTTTCTCTTTAATTTTGATTTTCATTTTTATCATTACAGGATTGTGGTTTGAATTAATATCTACTCCTGGGTAGGTTTTGGCTTTCTTGACGTTGTTCCTGAATCTGTCTTTTATCATTATGTAATCTATTTGATTTCTCTTCTTGTCTCAGTGCTTTTCCATGTATATAATTTCATTTTCTCTTGCTCAAAGAAGGTGTTGCATATTATCAGTCAGTTTTCTTCACAAAATTGTATTAATCTTTCTCCTCTGTTATTCTTTTTTCCTAGACCATGATTTCCTATAATGGTCTTATATCTACCTTTTCCTATTTTAGCGTTCATATAACCCATTATAATCAAGATGTCTGATGATTTCACTTGCTTCATAACTGTGTTTAGATCTTAAAATATGCCTCTATGTGTTCGTCTGCATAGTCTTGAGTAAGTGCGTATGTCTGTATTATTGCTATGTCGAATGGTTTTGCCTTCATTTTTAATAGTATAATCCTATCATTGTATGTCAAGTGAGTATTTATATATTTTTGTAGCTCTCGTTTTATTAGAATGCCTACTCCTCTTTGATGTTCTTTTGTGTTACCTGAATATATAAATGTGTATTTATCGTCGTGTATGTATCCACTTTCCTTCCATCTTGTTTCTGATATGCCTAAGATATCTATGTTTAATCGCTCTGCTTCTACCATTAGATTTTCTAATTTTCCTTGTTGGTGTAAGGTCCTAACATTCCATGTAGCTATTTTTAATTCGTTCTTAATACAGTAGTTATACTTTCTCTCCATGGCTTTCTTTGGAGTGTTACGTGATGAGGCTCCAATCTCTTTCACGGTGGTCTGCCATATTCGTCTTTCGGGTTCTGAATATGCCTCATGTGTACCACACACTTTGCTGTTTTCGCCTTCTGGGTCGTTGATCATTTTCGATGTATCCGCCCCATCCACCGACACAGACTTTTTATATTCGGGTTGAACATACCCGGCGGCGCCATTTTTTTGTGTCGAACCATGTGTTTGACTATTGAACCGCGAACACACGACACACACGATATGCCTTTACTTATGTAATTTTATTTTGCAACGGTTTATTTATTGTTTAGATTTAGTGCCTAAAAAAGACGCGCATGAAATGTTATAAATATTTATTTAAAGTATTTAAAAATTCATAATAAAACAAGAATATTAGCACAAGAATATGGAGATATGCATAAGTGTAACAAAATAACTCAATTAGTTACACACTATAAACAATGTAATTAATAATACCAGGGCTAAAATTAAAAATAGCAAAATCTTATATTTTGTCAATGTTCCTGTATGTGCAGAAACATGGACATTGGACAAGTAAGCAGAACATAAAATTGAAGCCTTTAAAATGTGGATTTATAGAAGAATAGGAATAATTGGATGGAAAGAAAAGAAAACAAACGATGAAGTCTTAAAGCAACTAAAAAAGAAAAGAGAATTACTAAAGACAATTCAAACAAGACAAATAAGATTTGTTTGTGGAGGAAGGGGCATATTAAAAGACACAACAAACTACTAAAAGTAATCTTGGAATGAATGGAAAATACAATGTAAAAGAGGCAAATGCAGACTAACATGGACGAGTAACATCAAACGATGGACAAGTCAGTCTATGTCAACATGCACTATCAAAGCAAGTAACAGAGCGGAATGGCGCTCCATGGTAGCCAACCTTCGATGCGGAGACGGTATTCAATGATGATGATGATGATGTTGATTATGATGATGAATGTCATTAACATAGTCACTGAGAAATAGTTGGCATAGACGGAACAGGAAAATTGCAATAATAATAATATTCTTAATAAAAACAAAACCTATTGACACTGCCACAGAAGAAGGTGATTAACTTGCTCCAACAATTACAGATATAAAGCTAGAAATACATTCTCTTTATTATTGAGCATCTCATAAGCAGCTGAACTAACTCAAGCTGTCTACGTCCTTATGAGCTTGTGTGTAGGTGTTTAGGTTATGTCAAATCGCGATCAATATTTTTGTGAGCTTGAACAAAATGACAAATACAATTTACCATTACGTTTTTGAATTTCGGTTGAACTAAAATTCATTGCAGTTGTATAACACGTTAACAGGTAAAGATTATATAACAAACAATTAACATACGAAGGAAAGATTAGAGAAAAAAAAAGAGTTTCAAAAGTAAAAGTTATACAACATTCAAATATTTTTACAAGTATAGTTTAGAGAAGAAAAATTTTACAAACAACAATTAGACACGAAGTAACAATTTGAAAAATAAAGGTTAACAATAAATAGATATACTTTTACAAGTAAAGATTATATAACAAACAAACAATGTTACAAATAATGATTAGAAACAACAAGTCATTTCACAAGCAAAAATTAATGAACAACTAATAATTCTACAAGTGAAGATTGGACAATAAATAAATATATTTACGAGAGTAAAGATAAGAGGACAAACAAGTAATTTTACATGTAAATTTAGATAACAAACAAATAGTTCAATAAGTTAAAATTAAACAACAATTAATTAGTCTCAGCAAGAAAATGTTTAATACTTCTCAGTTATGACACTTGATGTTGATAAAGGGAAAAATGGAAATATACATTTGTTTTTATTACTATAGCTATGAGCATAGTCAGTCTTGACTGAAATAATAACCGTGTCCTGTGAGAGAAAATGTTTCTTGAGAAAGTTCCAGATGTTTTTACAAACATGTTTTATTATCTCAGGCATTCGAGAACAACAAATGTATGTAGGCAGCATGTATTATAATATATTTCTGAATTATTGTTTCTTTAATGATGGATGACTTGGTACTAGTTTTAAATATAATCCAGTTGTTCTTTAAGATAAGGCTAAGTATGATAAAAGGAGATCTGTACAGTTTTTATCAGTCAAATGTTTTGTAAGATACATTTAAATGTAAGTAAGAGACTTATGAGTCTGTCCTAAGTACTGTGACTGTACTTCCAATAATCAGTGGTAAGAAATACCACCATATTTTGAATGTTCTATATTCATGCGCAGTGATAGTACTACTTGCTTCTGAACTCTTGTCTGTTGATTCACTCCGTTACAACAATGACATCTGCAAGTATTTGTGAGCTATTTCCTTCCATGTAATGTTCTACTTATGAAGCCTTGGAGAAAGAAATGCATCTTCTTCTTCTTCTTTCCCTCCTCTGTTGCCGTTGGCGTCGAGGGGAGAAACAATCTGCGATTCTTTGCTCTTCTGTTGGCCTCTTCTGATGTTATTCCTCCTAGTGACTCTAGTATTCCCTTTATCCATCTCTTTCTCGGTATTTACGTTATGTCTGTATGATCGCAATTGTTTCTCCATTATTTTGGCTCTGAGCACTGTTGTGTGTATGTTACATTGTCATCTGCCGCTGTGCTAGTTCTGTCGCAGAGTAAGAAATGCATCAAATGGCAGAAAAATAACAAAAATATGAAACATTTTGGATGCTGCGTTTAAAGACATTACTGGAGCAAGAATAACAATGTTAAGAAAAGGTTTCATTGTTAATTATGCAGCACGTGTGAACGTTATATCACTGATCTGATGAAAAAATGTCTTTCTTTATGACGATAACATTGTTAGCGGAGTGATAGATTGCCCTGTACCGTGCTGCCGACCTAGGGGTAATGCTGGTAGAGGGACGAGGGACAAAGACTTTCGTAAACAATGCAACTACAACGATTGCTACTACAGTGATTTCAATACACTGTGTGCGTGTTTATGTGTGTATTTTTAAATCAATAAAATAGAATTATTATTATATATTTACATGATTACAGAGTCGACTTCTATGCATCAAGGTAAATCTCATAGGTGTCCGCTTCCTTTTTTTCCCTGATAGTAAAACAATGTTACATCAAGAGTCTGCAAGTTAAAAAATATGACTTTTCCAAGAACTTACCAGAAAATACTGGAAAGTCTTGTAACTAATGAACATAGCAAGAATACGTGAATATAGGAGACTACTTCGCTTCGCTGCAGGAAAGCCAAATGTTTAACTAGTGGAGCAACCAATACATAAAGCGTTCAACGCGGAAGCAATTTTTTGTTTAATTAAACAAACGGCACAACAATAATTTCCCTATAAAATTAGACACATATGGAACCATTTTGTTGAATAGATACAATTTTACTTTCTTGCTATTTTTTTAAAATAAATAACAAGCAAATATGAAACCAACATTGGAAGCACCAGCAACTAAGAAACAGAGTGAGCTGACAAATAATAGAATAAATCTTGTTCCCTTCCTCGGTTGCATTTTCATCGTCAAGGGAGAGTGGGAGGGGTAAAAAAAAAAAAAAAGTAAAGTACCCCACGTCACGCCAAGTGGCGTATAGGGAAATATGGTGTTAGTGACCATATATTTTACAGACCTTCAGCACATGATTTTTGGGGTAATGTGGTCGGTATTACGCCCGTGCTGCTTTTACTTTCCCAGAAAAAATCCGGTACCCATTTAAGGCTGGGTGAACCCGGAGCCGTCGGTTGGGATCGAACCCTACCCCTTGTCCGTAGTAGTCCAGTTCACTAACCACTGAGCTATCGCGGCTCCTACTAATTTTTAGGGAATTAGTAAAACCCAGGTGTCCTCGCCAGGATTACGAACCCCGGCTGTTGCCGTGGTAAGCCAACCGCCTATCGATTGCGCTAACCGGACACCCAGAGTGGGAGGGGTAGACTCAATAAATTGGAGACATCATCAATATTATATTGATACTGTTTTTTTTTCTCCTTATTTTTATTGCACCAATAACATTTTATCTGACGTATTGTTTGGTGTATTTTTATTTGCCAATGTTATATAAATATCTTCATGATTTTAAGGAAAATTGACGATTGCCATGTCGGCATATACTCAACAGTTTCTACCATATTTGTTGTGTGTACTGTAGACCTATACTCGACAGTCTCTACCACATTTGTTGTGTGTACTGTAGACCTATACTCAACAGTCTCTACCACATTTGTTGTGTGTACTGTAGACCTATACTCAACAGTCTCTACCACATTTGTTGTGTGTACTGTAGACCTATACTCAACAGTTTCTACCATATTTGTTGTGTGTACTGTAGACCTATACTCAACAGTCTCTACCACATTTGTTGTGTGTACTGTAGACCTATACTCGACAGTCTCTACCATATTTGTTGTGTGTACTGTAGACCTATACTCGACAGTCTCTACCACATTTGTTGTGTGTACTGTAGACCTATACTCGACAGTCTCTACCACATTTGTTGTGTGTACTGTAGACCTATACTCGACAGTCTCTACCACATATGTTGTGTGTACTGTAGACCTATACTCGACAGTCTCTACCACATATGTTGTGTGTACTGTAGACCTATACTCGACAGTCTCTACCACATATGTTGTGTGTACTGTAGACCTATACTCGACAGTCTCTACCACATATGTTGTGTGTACTGTAGACCTATACTAGACAGTCTCTACCACATTTGTTGTGTGTACTGTAGACCTATACTCGACAGTCTCTACCACATTTGTTGTGTGTACTGTAGACCTATACTCGACAGTCTCTACCACATATGTTGTGTGTACTGTAGACCTATACTCGACAGTCTCTACCACATATGTTGTGTGTACTGTAGACCTATACTCGACAGTCTCTACCACATTTGTTGTGTGTACTGTAGACCTATACTCGACAGTCTCTACCACATATGTTGTGTGTACTGTAGACCTATACTCGACAGTCTCTACCACATATGTTGTGTGTACTGTAGACCTATACTCGACAGTCTCTACCACATTTGTTGTGTTTACTGTAGACCTATACTCGACAGTCTCTACCACATATGTTGTGTGTACTGTAGACCTATACTCGACAGTCTCTACCACATTTGTTGTGTTTACTGTAGACCTATACTCGACAGTCTCTACCACATTTGTTGTGTTTACTGTAGACCTATACTCGACAGTCTCTACCACATATGTTGTGTGTACTGTAGACCTATACTCGACAGTCTCTACCACATATGTTGTGTGTACTGTAGACCTATACTCGACAGTCTCTACCACATATGTTGTGTGTACTGTAGACCTATACTCGACAGTCTCTACCACATTTGTTGTGTGTACTGTAGACCTATACTCAACAGTCTCTACCACATTTGTTGTGTGTACTGTAGACCTATACTCGACAGTCTCTACCACATATGTTGTGTGTACTGTAGACCTATACTCAACAGTCCCTACCACATATGGTGTGTGTACTGTAGACCTATACTCGACAGTCTCTACCACATATGTTGTGTGTACTGTAGACCTATACTCGACAGTCTCTACCACATTTGTTGTGTGTACTGTAGACCTATACTCGACAGTCTCTACCACATATGTTGTGTGTACTGTAGACCTATACTCGACAGTCTCTACCACATATGTTGTGTGTACTGTAGACCTATACTCGACAGTCTCTACCACATATGTTGTGTGTACTGTAGAACAATTCCATATCGCCATAAGCATCAGATCCAAATTGCGACTATCTCAGGATCATGATGAAGCTAAGGGAGATGAGAAAAGCCATCTTAAATTTGGAGCATGTTAGTTCTGGATTACCGCCCTTCCAACCCTCCAGGTTTGCAAGTATCTTCTTACTTGGGGAATTACGGATGCTTATTTTAACACATCCATCTTTAGTAGCAACGTCAGTGGACAGAGAGGAACCCCACACCCACACCCAAATCGTTGAATCGTCAACTATGCGAGCTATAGCCGGCTGACGTCACTACCAACAAGCACCCCTGTTGACAAAGCTGAAAATGTCATAGAACTTGTACTATAGAGGGATGTAGTTTTAATTACATTCGTTTAATTTTTACCAGAAATTTCCCTAAAAAAATGTTTTCAACACTTTCTCTTAGCTTCAATTTTCTGTGTAGAAATGATCGCACGTTGCTTGTGTATTAAGACAGGGGATCCACGGGTTATCTGGTCACTGTCAAATAAGGTGAACGATAGAGGAAAGCAGTAACAATTGCATTTAACAGAATGATTTGCTGAGACGTCAATAATATAAATGATAAGACACTGCAGACGTATGCAGTTGTGGATGGACATGATCACCTATTCCAGCAAACACGGTACTCCATGATAATAATAAGGAAAAAATGTAGACTTATGATACTTGACCCTTTTTTTAATGGTTTCTCTGGGTTCTTTGTTATAAAATATACTGAACTGCTTTCAAATTGACTTGAAGATTGCTCTGAGTATTTTCAAAACAGGTTTCTGGACTGTTTTTAAAAAGGGATCTCATGTTAGCAGGATGTATATAAAAGTGATCCAAAATTGTTTGATAACATTGATACCATAGTGGAGGTAAGCTTAAAATAAACCCAAGCAGAAAATATGTGTTAGTCAAGTATGGTTTCTTCCCTTGAAAGAATAACCCCCCCCCCCCCCCCCCCAACTAACTGTAGTGTTGCAGGAATACTTTTTATTTTTAATCAAAGGTTAAGCAAGTGACCCCGAACAAAATTGTGCCTAAGGCGCATGCGCAAGACGGCAGGATGCATACACATTTTAATTAAATCAATCTGCTAATAAGCAATCCAGGAAGGAAAGGAAATAAGTGATTATTTGTGTTTGTCTAGCATCAGTTTTCTCATTATTTTATTTTTATATTCTCCAATTAGCAAATTAGCTGAGTACACAGGCACACATTTTTATATTATATGACCCTATTTCATTTCCATAAATAACTACCAGATAGTTGGTAATTGTAGTAACCTTCACTGTTAATTGCTTAATACAATTTTATTCACATCATAAATGTGTCAAGAACTTTGATTGGCTAATCAATTATTCTGACGTCAATCAAGTGAATTATGTGCTCTTGTCAAATTCGTGCAACCAGAATCTTTCGCAAACTGAAGCTACATTTGCTCAAACGATCTTTTATTGTCAAAGTCATAATCGCCGTTCCACTGACCAGCAACATGACTTGGTGAGATTATGTGGCCCTCGTTGGAGTTCAAGAAATAGAACTCAGATTCGTTATCACACTCGTAAAACTCTGTCGTTATGAGGTTTGAGCAAAACTCTTTAGCTTCTCGTAAAAGTAAAATGAACTTTTACAAAAACAGTCACGCCAGGCAATAACAATTAAAAGTTGTGTTTCTTGTTATGGATTCAAATACAGATTTGACCCTTTATTTTATTTTGCTATTGAAAACAAATAATTGTGTTTATGGGGTGACGCATAAATTATCGCCATATGTCATCTTGCATTTTTTTTTTGGCGGGCATCACATATTTTGCAAGATGTTGTATTACAACAGAATGTTGCATTATGGTCCAACACAGATCTTATGATCATGAAATTACCGTATCAACAGCATTGGCAGATAGTTACTGTAAGATTCGTCCAGAAACACGCTATTCAGAACAAAATGTGTACCTATATGCGTCAACGCGTAACAAATTCCATTATCAGCAACTTTATTTTGTTGCCACATTAACGTTTAGCACACAGTGTTTCTGTCACATTATGCTCTAATGTAATAACACTTCTGTTACATTATATTTTTGCAAAGTTGGTGCAACATTATTTTTGAATGTATCAATGTGTTTTTACTTCTTTATAATTAGTAAAAAGAAATATTGTCACATTCAATATTTTTTGCAAACCGTTATTCTAAAATTAGTATCACTGTCACATTAGATTTGTAATGTACAACTATTGATGTCACATTTGATTCAGAAAATCCATTTTTTTTAACCAGCGTTACAATTTGTACACAGGGATCTTGACAGCAGCGCTTGATATCACTTCTGTCTCTATTTCAGTGTGACTGCCATGAGTAGATCTCACGACGATGAACTACTGCGTCAGTCAAATAGCAAGCACACACTTTCTTTCTTGAATCCTTTATCCATTATATATGCTGCAACTTGGCTTGTGTCACCGCCTGACGCCAATTGGTAAAGAATGACGCACGTCTTTAAACATGCAGCTTTCTGGTCGCATCTGTTGTTAGATTAAAAAAATAATAATTACATTTAGACTCAGAATTATATATCATTTTATAAAGATAGAGAATATCATTACAATGATTGATATAGAGAATAATTTAACTTATATATCACAGTTGTTTGTCATTGCTACTTTGTTAATTTGCTCATGTGTGCCTTCCCACGAAGATAAAATAAATATTCTTCATCCATTGTACATTTAAAGTGATTAAGAGAAGTTGTATCTTCAAATTGTTTACAAACTTTTATAGTTAAAAATTGAATATTGCATCTCCCGAAACTCTCAGATTTGCCAATTTCTTTACGTGAATTAATTAATAAAATATCAATCTCATAAATATTTACTTTAGCTACAAATTGTACTTTTCTGTATCACGTTCTCTCTATCGCTGCGGAAATTGCTTTGGAATCTTATCAATTTCGGGTTTCCGTTACAATTTTCTTCATTCCAGTCGAAATGATGTTCTACTTGTCATATCTGCGCCATTGAATTGGCTTTGCACGCACGGCAATACTCCGTTTTGACAAACCAAGTGTTGTGAATGCGCCTTCCATGCGTCTAATGTTTTGCGTTTTACATCACACTGAGTGCTGTTCAATGACCGGTTGATGGAGATGTTTGCCGCAAGTTATTTACAATTTCCAACGCATTAATGTGGTGGGCTCCGTCGAGTCAGCCGAAGTTTTGTCTCTTTGGGAAGTTTGCACCATGTTTCGTTCGTTGTAGAGTAATCACTAGAGTAATCATGAATCTATGGGCGCAGCCATTTTGTGCGTGCTACGTCATCATATTGTTTCATCGTGTTTCCCGAGACCGACCATGCGCTAATCTTGCGATCTGTTGTTTGGCGTGCAACGGGGATAATCTGACGACGAACTGTGTTTTGTATGTTCGGAGTTGGAGTCAAACACGATGTCCTAACATCATCAAGCGCTATACATTTAAATACTATGGCGATCATCATTTTCAGGAGGACGTGAACTTCCGGGCAATATAGTGGATAGGCGGCAGGAACCATTGAAGGCTATGTCTGAAAAGTGTTCCTTGTTGCAGTTTCCTCATATTCCAAGTCCCGCTTGTTGCAGGAGCTACTGAGTTAAGTGCTCTGTGCACACTGTAAGCTGTGTGTGTCATCCGTTTTGATCATGTTCAGATATTCCAATTGCTTACGATGAATGCTGATATCGTATGACAGGGAACAGTTGGCCGTGTTCACTTTCTGTGCGGTTTCGCCTTATGTCTTTTGGCGTGTGCTGAGACTGCTATGATGGGGACTACAGCTACCTTTCGTTGTTTGGGAAATGAGTTAGTAATTCGGATGATTCCACTGGCACGGGCGGTTGAGCAATTTTGGATTTTATTCGTTTGCAGTGATACCGGGGCCTTCCATAACCAAATAACTTCTCTGTGTGTGATGTCACTTGAATAAAATATCAATTTTAAGAATGAGTGGAATGCACTAAGCTCAGAACATCTGTATCCATAAATGCTGGACAATTTCAAGATTAGAACTAAAATGCCACTTAGAGATGAAAACAAACAGTAGTGATATCTATATTTATATAAAGACAAATCGGCAGGCCTAAACTACGATATAGAGACATCTGTAAATCATCTCTGAGTGACTTCTCCATCTGTGAAAATGACTGGGAACATCTGACAAGTGATCGCACATCATGGAGAGCATGTATAAGGAATGGTATAACATCATTTGAGACTGTGATAAGGCAAAACTTAGAAGAGAAAAGACTCATGGAAAAGGATGGAAAACCCTGTGGATCAGTGTCCTGAATTGTTCATTCTGTGACCGCGTGTGTTTGTCAAACATTGGTAAAATTAGCCACGAGAGAAGCTGTTCGACAAAAACAAAACCTCATTTTAAAAAAAATACGCAATAGCCTCCACTAGACCTTTTGACAACGAAAAGAGCCATAACCCCCACTTTGAAACAAATGTTATACCATCAGAATATAACATAGAAGTTAAAAAATCAATATGATTTGTTGATGGCAGCACAAGAAGATATGTCACCAGACGAGCTAGCCACACATGCAAGAAATATTCTCATATCGTCAGCATAAATCATCATCCCCAGAAAAGCGCATAAGAAATAGAAATATATCTCAGAGGGGGAAAAAAACACTGATCCTCGTGGAAGAATGGAGAAAACTCCTAGGTCTGTAAAATTGATGGTCACTAACACCATATTCCCTATTCGCCACTTGGCGTGACGGGGCTCTTTATTTACTTTACTTATATAATGAGTGCAACACATTCTGCTCATTCTAAAAACTGATATTTAATGACAGTGGATCAGCTTTGCGACACCACACAAATGATAAACGCGTAGCTTTATTTATTTTTGTGTTGAGGAGACGAAGGAGAAAACCAAATAATACTTGGAGAAAACAGGTGGATGCAGAGATGAAGAAGGGGAAGTCATGGAACGATCTTAAGAGAACAGCACCAAACAGGACTACTTTGACAGTGTTTGTTGATGATGACCTATGCTCCACAGGGAGCGGAAAGGTTAGAGGAAGAATTTGTTTGTAAGTGATATTTTAGTTGCATTTGACAAGATGCATTACACGGATTAACAGTTTGACACTTTCCGGAAATAGGCATAATAAAAACCACAAGTTTAGTCTCGGTTGAGATATGTATGTGTTATCAGGTAATTTAATCGTTGCTTCATTTTTGTTCATTCATATAATCCGCTGTAATCCTGTCTATGTCTCGATCTTAATAATCTGTAACTGAAATGTTTGCTGTCGAATCCGGTTTTTTTTCCCCTTAAATATACAGCATACAATTTATATGTGACTATCTATCCCCTTTACTTCCCCGAAAAATATACGGTACCCATTTTTAGAGGATGGATAAACCCCGGAGCCTTGTTGCAAACCATATTTGGTGGCTAGTTTAAAAATGTACTCTGTATAACATTTCTTTTACAAGAGCTAAATGAGCCGGGCCCAGTGGGTTTCGATGCATCGCCAACATTTATATATGGATGATCTCTTTCTACTAGCGTATAAAAGATGGGGGGGGGGGGGTGGGGGGGAACTGGATGCTTGGCCACGTTAGCTGACACGAAGTAAGATATAAAGGGACAATAAAGTATTGGGAAAGAAAATACTAAGAGATTTTAACAAGTTTTCTTCAGTGATTGAAAATTGCGAAACAGAAAGTGATGTAAAAATAGAGAGAGGGGAGAGTTCTTGAGAGTACAGACAGATCAGTAGTTCGCGGCTAACAAAGGAGAGACAAAGAGATGCAGACAGCACAGTATAGCAAAATTGATTTTAAAAAAAAATAAATAGATAACAAAGCAAAGTACAGATACGTAAAGATAGAGAAAACATATGTGGAGGAAGGAGAATATAATATAAATAGAAATCCATAGTGAAGATACACATAGAGAGATAAAACAGTGCCATTTAAGGAAAGAATAAGGAAAGAAAATGGAAAGATACGCATCCAGAAATACCATTAATGAAATGAAACAAAATAAAAGAAAAATGTTAAGTTAGAGCAAAGCAAAGATAAACAAAAAACTGAGATCCAAACAACATAGTGGCAAGAGATTGTGACAAGGCAGGTGAAGATATAGGGTATAGTCGAAACGGATAAACATGTTCTAGGAGAGTGATTGAAAGACACATCCAGTGCTGTAGTAAGATAGAAAAAAATAGATTGAGAGATAGAAGCAATGAAGCAGAAAGAGTCAGGGGGGAGGCAGATACAACCATTGATAAAGAGTGATATAAATAGAGAGAAGCAGTGAAAAAAAAATCTTACCTGGAGACTAGCCAAATGCAAGTAATAAAACTAATTAAAATACATTTTTACAGTACCTACATCTGGTATATACGACTAACACCGGGATACTGATATTAAAAATGTGAAATGGAAGGATAGGTTGGTAGACAGATGAGCAATCAACCATGGCTGACCCTCAGTCTAATTGGGACACGTAAATGGACGTTCATTTTACATTTGCATGCGATTAGCATAATAGTGGGTTACTCTAACGATTCATGTTTATGTGAGCGCTAAAACACAACTATTTATACAGTGCAATAAAACACTAAATGTGCACGAAATTTGCATTTTGTTAACATTTATAATAATAATAATGAAAAGAAAAGAACAGCAATAAGAGTAATGAGAATAATAATAGTGATGACATTAATAATGGTAAAAATAATAAGGAAAGTAATAAGAAAAATATTAATAATAATATTGTAATAAAGAGAATAGTACCAAATAATGATAATAATAATAGATAACAGTAACAATAATAACACTAATAATAGGAACAATATATGGCCCTTTTCGTCTTGTCAGACGGTCTAGTGGAGGCTATTGTGTATTTTTTTTGAGTTTTGTTTTTGTCGAACAGCTTCTCTCGTGGCTAATTCTACCAATGTTTGACAAACATACACGACCACAGAATGAACAAGTCAGGTTCACTGATCCACAGTGTTTTATACGAACAATAATAATAATATTATAACTAATAATGATAATAATAGTAAAAATAGTAATAATAAAAGATTCGCTCCAAGCCTTGCAGGGCGTATGTGAAATATGGCGCAAGTGGCAATATTTTTATTTGACCACGGCACATTTTGTCACCTTAGTCTACGACTCCTAAGTGTTGCCATGATAGATGGGAGCTTGGCTCGTTGTAAGACATTAGAGTTGGTTACTTTGTTCTGCCATTTGTGTTCATAATCTTTGGACGGCGACGCACATGAAAGCTGCTTAACTTTTTCTCCTGCCCTGCATAGGTAGTTCAAGTTTCAGATCCGTATAGAAGTGTACTAAGCACGCAACTTTGGTAAATTTGAATATAAAAGAGTAATAGTGCAAATAGTAATGATAATACTATTAAAGGCATTTTTAAAATGAATATGTTCTCCAATTGATTGAGAAACAAAGTCCTGACCTTTACACAGGGTTATATTGTATCTGAGGCAAGAGAGCACTGGATGCACTTCTACAAAACATGAATCAACGAGAATTGCAAGCCCCACACTACCCTTCATTATTTATCTCTTCCATTGACATGGGAACTTCAGAAGCTCACTGTGAAGTACAAGTGATTCTACAAGCCAGTCACAGTCTATATATGAAGCTCACTGTGAAGTACAAGTGATTCTACAAGCTAGTCACGGTCTATATATGAAGCTCACTGTGAAGTACAAGTGATTCTACAAGCTAGTCACGGTCTATATATGAAGCTCACTGTGAAGTACATGTGATTCTACAAGCTAGTCACGGTCTATATACGAAGCTCACTGTGAAGTACAAGTGATTCTACAAGCTAGTCACGGTCTATATATGAAGCTCACTGTGAAGTACAAGTGATTCTACAAGCCAGTCACAGTCTATATATGAAGCTCACTGTGAAGTACATGTGATTCTACAAGCCAGTCACAGTCTATATACGAAGCTCACTGTGAAGTACATGTGATTCTACAAGCCAGTCACAGTCTATATATGAAGCTCACTGTGAAGTACAAGTGATTCTACAAGCCAGTCACAGTCTATATATGAAGCTCACTGTGAAGTACATGTGATTCTACAAGCTAGTCACGGTCTATATATGAAGCTCACTGTGAAGTAAAAGTGATTCTACAAGCCAGTCACAGTCTATATATGAAGCTCACTGTGAAGTACATGTGATTCTACAAGCCAGTCACAGTCTATATATGAAGCTCACTGTGAAGTACATGTGATTCTACAAGCCAGTCACGGTCTATATATGAAGCTCACTGTGAAGTACAAGTGATTCTAAAGCCAGTCACAGTCTATATATGAAGCTCACTGTGAAGTACATGTGATTCTACAAGCCAGTCACAGTCTATATATGAAGCTCACTGTGAAGTACAAGTGATTCTAAAGCCAGTCACAGTCTATATGTGAAGCTCACTGTGAAGTACAAGTGATTCTAAAGCCAGTCACAGTCTATATATGAAACTCACTTAGCAGCATGTCTTACTTTTATGACAACTTTTCAAAGTTGACCAAATTGTAATAAATGTACCAATAAACAATAGCAACACATGCTGGCTCCTAAAAAAAATTGGCATCTATAAATCCTGTAAGTGATAAAACAATTATTCTGTTTACACAGAACACATTAGCACTGGGATTTTAAAAAAAAAATCATAATGCTATAGAAGTGACTAGAACAAATAGTAATAATCTGTATCTTATAACTTTGGCTGTCGTTGGGACAACATTGACAGACTTCGGAAACCTTCTCCACTTCTTTCCAACTTCAGTCATTCTTTTGGACTCTGAAAGTTGAAGCTTGTACGTTCTTTGATGTAAAGGTGTTATGGTAAAGATAAAGGTGAAGTACAAGACTTGAAACGGCGTCTTAACACGCGAGTTTTCATCCATATGTGCTCGATCGCCTATCCAGAAGTGTTCGGAGACTTCTAGACAGTGTCGCTTCAAGCATCGAAACTCACGATGTTAGGCGACATTTCTCACCTTCCCAGAGTACTACCCTGGTACCCATTTATGCCAGCGGCTGGGTCGACCACGGGGGTATTTTTTTTTTACAACCACGAATACAATTCATACAGTTTTCAGCGGGAATCGAACACGGATTGTCCGAACGTCGGTAGCCCAGTCGGGTGGTTTTCCCAACTAGGCTATCGAGATTCTTTGATGTTATTCCTAACTCTTTCTCTGTCTACCTCTTCTTCTCGCTTCTGACACAGTTAAAGGATCAATTGTTTTACTTCAAAAAATAAGGACGGAACGCATGATCTGACCGTCCATCTGATATGACCGCATGATAAGACCACTGGCGTCAATAAAACGTAGCTGAACAAGACCACATTACACTTTCATGTTATGGTCTCACAAACAAGATATTTACTGTCAAAGGAAATCATAGAGGACGACAGCACCGGTACAGCAAGTTTCGTTGTGGCGAAATCAGAGCAATAGACTGGAGAGACACGACACGCAGTGGTTGCGACTGTAACTACGATTGTGGGAAAGAAAAATCCTTTTTTGTTGCAAATTAAAACGATGGAGAAGCTGAACAATGATTTGGGGGAAGTACAGATATATGTGGATAATGAGACAATATACAAGAAAAGGAAAGAGCAAAATTATGTTAATTCAAGACTCATTATTTTGTTGCTCATTCCATTAATTTGTATCGAAAAATTCATCATCATCAAGTACCAGGCCTGCTGGCGTAGGTGGTCATGTCTCTCAACAACTTTCAAACTCAACAGTTATTTATCATTTCTGTTATTGACCTTCTGCCAAGCCATTCTCTTAAACTGTCTGGTATCTTTTCTATTTGCTTCCCTTTTTCTGTTCGTCCTTCAAATTTTCCAGTTGTAATAGTATATTCCAGGGAGCCGCGATAGCTCAGTGGTTAGTGAACTGGACTACAAAGAACAAGGGGTAGGGTTCGATCCCAACCGACGGCTTCCGGGTTCACCCAGCCTTTAATGAGTACCGGATTTTTTTCTGGGAAATTGAAGCGGCACGGCGTAATATCAGGGTGTCCGGTTAGCGCAATCGATAGGCGGTTGGCTTACCACGGCAACAGCCGGGGTTCGTACCCTGGCGAGGACACCTGGGTTTTACTAATTTCCTAAAAATTAGTGGGAGCCGCGATAGCTCAGTGGTTAGTGAACTGGACTACTACGGACAAGGGGTAGGGTTCGATCCCAACCGACGGCTCCGGGTTCACCCAGCCTTAAATGGGTACCGGATTTTTTCTGGGAAAGTAAAGCAGCACGGGCGTAATACCGACCACATTACCCCAAAAATCATGTGCTGAAGGTCTGTAAAATTTATGGTCACTAACACCATATTCCCTATACGCCACTTGGCGTGACAGGGGTACTTTACTTTTTTGAAAATAGTATATTCCAGTTGTTCCCTTCTTATTACATGGCCAAAAAATGATGTTTGTTTCTTCCTAATTTTGGAAATTAGCTCTATTTTTGCTTTGGCCTCTTTCAGAACGTTATCATTACTCTTCTTAGCTGTCCATGGTTCTTGTTTGTTGTCCTATTGTCCATGATTCACATCCATATGTTAAGACTAACTCTACATAACATTTAAGAACTAATTTTCTTGTTTCTATTGTCAAAAATAGATTGCACAGTATCTTCCTAATTTTTTTAAAGCTGCTTTTGCCTGAGTCAAATAAAAGTACTTGAAAAATAACAGAAGTCATATCAAAAGCAAGACAAAATAAGATATTAAACATAGCTATAGATCACCAAGTTGTAAAGTATGTAACAAACTTTAAATATATGGGGAAAAAATTCTCTGAAGTTGGTAAAATCGATAAAAAAAAATGTACAAGTGATGCAACAAGTCAAACCAAATATCCTCACAGTTATCTCTTATATTTCAAAACAAAGCATTACCTCTTACCACTAAGAAACATGTTATACAGAGTATATCCATTCCCACATTATGCTACCATTACCAAACATGATCACTTACGATAAAGCATAAAAGTAAGTTTGCCACCACAACGGTGAGATGTTTGAGAAAAGCACTTACTTGGAGCGACCAGAAAAGACAAAATCAGAAATTACATGATAATTTGGTGGTTGGTACCACCACATGATAATTTAAAAAGTATGCATTGTACCAATCCTAAACTACATTGAGAAACAACAAATAAACATGTCTGCCTGTCAAGAGAGAGAACGCCGCATGAGTACTTACTCATATAACTCATATATTAAAAGAGGAGTGGGGAAAAAGGGTAAGAACCAGACACATTGTAAAATGGATAGACAACGTAAAATAAACGTCACAATATCAACTGACAATGATTGAAGCCGTTAAATGGGCGAGAACCATAAAAGGTACTAGAGGGAGTGAAGAAAGTGAAGAGAAGAGAAGAAAGAGAGAGAGAGAGAGAGAGAGAGGGAGCGAGAGAGAGAGGTTAATTTGTATTTTGAGAACATTCAATGTTTCGCAATTCACAACACTTGTTGGTTGACAAAATGCTGATTGCTAGTTACATTTCCAAATTCAACAATTTGCTGACCACACAGTTTGTGTAGCCTCGTTCTGCTCACCGCACATCTTGTTAGATCTGTTTCCCAAGGGGATGCTTCTAATGTTGGAATTCAAGAAAATGTGAGGTCCTCTTTGTGTGAGGGCGCCGGCTACGAGCAAATGTGTCACGAGTTGAGGAAGATAAAACGAGCTCTGACGAGTTTTCCATAATCCAGGCAGCTGAGTCAACACTAGATAGCGCTACGCTCCAAAGCGCACGATCATAAATTTGCAAGCACGTGATTTTATGTTTGTTCTTTAATAATTCCTCTTGTCGTGAACTCGTGCTACAAATTTGTATATAACTAAGTGTCCGGTTAGCGCAATCGATAGGCGGTTGGCTTACCACGGCAACAGCCGGGTTTCGTAATCCTGGCGAGGACACCTGGGTTTTACTAATTCCCTAAAAATTAGTAGGAGCCGCGATAGCTCAGTGGTTAGTGAACTGGACTACTACGGACAAGGGTAGGGTTCGATCCCAACCGACGGCTCCGGGTTCACCCAGCCTTAAATGGGTACCGGATTTTTCTGGGAAAGTAAAAGCAGCACGGCGTAATACCGACCACATTACCCCAAAAATCATGTGCTGAAGGTCTGTAAAATATAGGGTCACTAACACCATATTTCCCTATACGCCACTTGGCGTGACGGGGGTACTTTACTTTTTTTTTACTATTTCGCCAGAAGGAATACTTAACAAAAATACTGAAGTGCCAGTTTTGTTAATTTTTTGTTACATTCCTACATTCACAGACACGTCATTCTTGCAGATATAAAAAATAGTTTCAGATTAATTTGTCTGAAATTGAATCTTGATCAAATTATCTAAGACAACGCAACTTATTAGATCTGTTTTAGTTCTCTGGCGCGTTTTCTCATTAAAAAAAAAAAAAAAATAAATTGTATATTCAATTGATTCTTCAATTATACTTATACATTCAAGTTAGTTAACGGAAGTTTTTTTTTAAATTTTAGTGCAATTTTTGGTTCAAAATGGAATTTTCAAACTAAAGGGAATTATAAATGTTAATTTTTGAAATTATAATTCTCATAATGGGAATAGGTAAAAAAAATAATGGAAGCAGGGAAGGAGATTAATCCAATCTATTATGACAGCTTTACATGAAAGAAAAAAAAAAAAAAAGGGAAAACACTTCACAAACGGATTCCACAGGTTAAACAAAAAGTAGAGAACACACCGAGACTCGTTTGACTAAGTTACGAGTATGAAATTATAATACTCAACCGTTGTGAAGCTTCATAATCTATTCACATAGTAATGAGATTCACATGAGTTTTTGATCATCATTTATTTATGGATGCAACAAAACTTGCCAGGTAATCGGACACATATCACCACTTTTGTCCACAAAGGAAATATCTTCAGAGGCAAAACGGGCAGTCTAGAATACAATATATATTGTTGTGCTACCAATGTCAGACCTGGACCTTGGTCGCGAGAACAATATGAAAAATAACCACTGCGGAGATGAAGTATGTTGGACGAATGACAGGGAACAGCTTGGGAGATAAGATTAGAAATGAGGAACTGAGAACAAAGCTAGGAATAATGCCCGCCATTGAATACATACAGAAACAGCAGACAAAATTGTTTGACCGCGTGATAAGCCGGAAAAATTAAAACACTAAACAACGAACCTCTAATAAGCGCTGCGAGAACAGGAGACTCAAGGTCAGACCACGAATAAGATGGACTGGTTGGTTGGTTGGTTGCGTTCGCCCGGTGACTAAAGTATTCTAGAGTATCGTAGTAGACCAGAATATTCCTCTTCATTACCCGCCCTTACAAGGACGTAGTGGACGTGTCTGCGTTGCGATGTGGTTTGCAGTATAACTGTTATATTTGCGCCTTTCGGCCCAACACATCCGACTTCAGCACGACATTTGTGAGTACCGGGTTGTCTTCCCTCTTCGATCCCTGCACGCTTGGCCAGACTAGACAGGTTAATCTGTTACTGGAGGCACCACGGAGAGGTGGAGCAGGGTCTGGATGGTTTTGGTTCACCGATCCTGGCGCAAGCCATCAGCTGTGGGTCGCTGACAACTTCCAACTCTGGTGCTGGTAGGCGCGCCTCCATAAGATGGACTGATGGATATTATAAACACTAGGAAACATAGCAATACCAGAGGTCAACAGAAGAACAAAAGGTCGCGAATTATACCTCCCCTCGATATGAACGGCAAATGAGGATGGAAAGAAGGAAAGGGAAGAAAAGAATTTGAACATTTATTTATAGTAATTACATTGTGTATAATTATACTCCTTCACTCAGTCTCTTGCCTTTAGTTGGTACATGCGGTCACGAGTTCTTTTATTTTATCTTTTGATGTTAGTCCCCTCTATCTAGTCTTAGTCGGCCTCATTTATTTGTTACTGTATACGGCAGTATAAGGAATAGAGTGTTTGTATTTTTGTACAATTTCAAAATATCTTGTATGACGGCAGGACGCCGACAAATTAAAGGACATGAAGTGCCCAGTCAGATTTATCATTATCAATTAATATCGGCAGCTGACACGTCCCTGAAAGTTCACTGGACAGCTAAAAAGACCAATGAGGAAGTTCTCAAAGCGGCCAACACAAAAAAGAAGCTCTTAAAAAACATCAGAAATAAGCATTCAACATTTTTCGGGCACATCATGAGAAGAGGAAAGTTGGAATACTTGGTTACGACTGGCAAAATAAAAGGAAAGAGAGATCGCGGACGACAAAGAGAGAAAATACTGGATAGCTTGTTGTCATGGCGTGGAAAGCAGTCAACAAGAGAACTGATGCGATGCACTGTAGATAGAAGATTGTGGAGGGACATGATCACCTACGTCAACCGGTATGGCACATGATGATGATGATGACATGTCCCACTGTCTCGAGATACGCCCTGATAAGCGGGTTGTTATCAGAAAGAGGGCAGCCATCGGATCAGAGAATATAAGAGCTAAACATAGAATTATCATCATCATCATCATCATCAAGTACCGGGCCTGCTGACGCCAGGTGATCATGTCTCTCCACAACTTTCGATCTCGATAGTTATTTATCATTTCTGTTGTTGACCTTCTGCCAAGCCATTCTCTTAAGCTTTCTGGTATTTTTTCTCTTTGCTTCCCTCTATCTTTTCGTCTCTCATTTTCTCCAGTTGTCACAATATATTCCAGCTGTTCTCTTCTCATTACAAGGCCAAAAAATGATGATTGTTTCTTCCCAGTATTGGAAACCAGCTCTCTTTTTGCTTTGACCTCTCTCAGAACATTTTCATTACTCTTCTTAGCTGTCCATGGCACTCTCAACACTTCTCTGTAAAACCACATTTCTACATTCTACAGACTACAGTGATCTTCTTGTCATCTGTTCTATTGTCCATGATTCACATCCACATGTAGAGACTGGCTCTGCATAACATTTAAGAACTCTTTTTCTTGTTTCTATTGTCAAAAATGGATTGCATAGTATCTTCCTCATTTTTTGGAAAACTGCTTGTGCCTGAGCCATTCTGCATCTCACCTCTTTTGTGCATCTTCCGTCTGAGGTTAACAAAGTTCCCAAATATTTAAATTCATTTACCTGTTTTAATATTGTTCCATTTGTCTTTATTTTGCACCGAGGTGGCGTCTTTTTCTTTGTTGTTACTATTACTTCTATCTTTCTGATATTTAAGCTGAGTCCTTTATTTTTGCTTTCTTTCACTATAATGTCCAACTTTTCTTGTAACTCATTTTCACTCTTAGCGATTATACTGTATCATCAGCATACATTCCACTATTTTCCTTAGGGATTCCAAAAAGGGCTCTTTTTACAATACTCTCAGTTGGCTTCCGCAGTGTGTGTCCTGTCCAGCGCCATCGTCTTCGCTGTATCTCTTTATCTATTTGTAAGTGACTGGTAATTTTGCATGATTCTATGTTAGTGTTTTTGTCCTGCCATTTCCATCCATTTATTCTGCGCAAACATCCATTAATGATGGACTGTATCCTCATGAAATTCATTTTTGTTGTTCTCCATGTTTCTCAGCCATATAATATGACTGATTTAACATTGGAGTTGAACATTTTTATTTTTGTATTTAACTTATTTTTTTATGTACATATGTTTCCCAGTGCAACGAATGCTCCTCTCGCTTTTGATATCTTTGTTTAGGTATCATTCTCCATTCCTCCCTCCTTGTCTAAATTTCAATTATATATAACAGACATTGTTTCAGCAGTATCACCTTGTTAACTAAGTTGGATGAGCCCCATAACCTTATACCACTGCTTTGATGACCACAGCCAATCTTGCTATTTTGACTTCAGGCTTCCTTATTTTAATAGCAATATATGGATTAAAATATATGGAAACTTTTACTAAACTATGTGTAACAGGCAGCTGAAATATATGTTATTAAACGACAAAAATATATGAAATATGTCGACTACGATTTGTGTATGTGTTCTCAAAAATGATTTACTAAAATTAGATGCGATAGTTCGGATGGCGCAAAAATTTCGCATTTTATTTTCCACTACATTATACATCTACACCAATTATTCAACTCTGAGGTGTCGATGAAGAGGAGTAATCACTGAGTGAAAGCTGATGAAGAATGAGAAGAAAAAAGAAAAAAGGAGATGAAAAAGAAAAATTATAAGAAAAAAAGGAGAAGAACAAAAATAAGTGAAATAAGAATAAGAGAATATGTGTAGCGTGCCAACTAAAATATATGCAACGTGCATAATAAAGTATGCGCAACGTGTCGATTAACTATATGAAACGTGTCAGCTTAGTTATGCGCAAATTTCGACTAAAAAATATATATATATATATATATATATATATATATATATACGCAATATAAGCAAATTATATGTAACATAAATGCAACCAAAAGAAAGGGCAAATAAAAAAAAAAACAGTATGGCTGTTTGCACTGAGATTATCGTGAATGCTGTACTCGGGACAATCAGAAGGGACATTGAGTGTTTCTCTAAACTGTGAGATCTGTTCCTAGAGGAGTCTGATAAGGCGCATACTCGCGTTTATGAAAACAAACAACCGAAGCTAATTGCACGCGCTTTGCTCGAGATCTCCAGCAGATAAAGCGTGGATGATGTTGTCTTAGAAGTGAAGATAACAAATGTTCCTTCCCTCCCTTCCATGTCGCTACACGGTTGGCACAATACAACAACAACCGCCGACTCTCGTAGTGAAACGGATATTTCCATTGAGACTCATCCAAAGTGCGTCCCACGCTAGAGAGCTGTTGTGATACTTGTCTACAAACCAACAGTACCGTAATGTTGGTACAAGATTCTTGAACGAAAGTAAACTTTATTTAGCTTATATAAACTTTGCTTCACCACTGGCCGATACGTAAGTCTTGTATTATCTTTTAGCGACAAATATATTATTACTTCCCTTTGGTTTCTATACAGCATTGCCACGTAAACGTCCAAAGGGCAGTTACTCATTAATAATTTCCCTTAATAATTCGTTTGGACAAGTGAGTTTGCATTTTTTTTTCATTCGCACGGTTTCCTGATTCTCCTGTTGGGTACCATGATAACAAGAAAATAAAAAACACAACTGAAATTGTTACTAAAACGGAACATTGTTTCTCGACCTTTATTTTATAAATACAGTTATAGTAGCCAAGTAAAATATGATGCTCTAGTGTAATAGCCAAGTAAATTGTGATGCTCTAGTGTAATAGCCAAGTATAATGTGATCCTCTGGTGTAATCTTCTTCTTCTTTCTTCTTTTCTCTTTCACTGATACCAAAAAGGTGTCGTGGTTTATATCATTTGTCGTTCTTGTGCTGCTCGAATTGTCTGAATTAGTGATTTTCCTTTGTTGTTACATGTCTCTGTCACTGCATCTATCCATCTTCTTCTGGGTCTTCCTCTTGGTCTTTTTCCATGCATTCCCGAGAAGAACACCATTGATGGGGATTGGTGAGGATTCATTCTGACCAGGTGGCCAAACCATTTAAGTTGTTGTTCTATATATTCTTGGCAGGGTTTTGTTCCTACCATTTTTTCTTATGGTTTCATTTGGTATTCTATCTCTTCTTGTGGTGTTTGTTACTTTTCTCAAGCATCGCATCTCACATGTATTGATCTTTCTTAAATGTGATTTAGAAAGGGTCCATGTTTTACTTTCATAGCACAAAGTTGGTATGAAGATGCTATTTATCATTTGTTGTTTAGCTGGCATAGAAATGTTTGGATATCTTAACAATGGTGAAAGCTGGTATGTGACAGCATTTGCTTTTTGTATTCTCATGTCAATTTCTCTGTCTAGTTTTCCATCTTCTGTGAACATTGTGCCTAAATACTTGAATTCCTCTACTTGTTTTATTTCTTTATCTTTGATCTTGATGTTTAATGGGTGTCTTAATTTGCTTATTCTTATAGCCTCCGTTTTTGCTGTGTTAATTTTCATACTGTAGTTTGTGCAGCTTTTATCTAGACATGTTAAATGCTTTTGGTACAGGTTTTCATCCTCATATATTAGGCATTGGTCATCTGCGAAGAGTAGCTCATTGATGTTGGAATTTTCTACCTCTATGTTATTATTTAATTTGTCCATGTTGTTGGTTGTTTCCTGATTTATTTTGTCCATATATATGATGAAGAGGAGTGGTGAGAGGACACATCTTTGTCTTACTCCTGTTGTAACCTGAAACCATTCTGACAGACCTTCCGTTGTTCTGACGGCACTTTGACTGTTTGACGGTTTCCTGATTCTCCTGTTGGGTACCATGGTAACAAGAAAATAAAGTACACAACTGAAATTGTTACTAAAACGGAACATTGTTTCTCGACTTTTATTTTATAAATACAGTTATAGTAGCCAAGTAAAATATGATGTTCTAGTGTAATAGCCAAGTATAATGTGATGCTCTAGTGTAATAGCCAAGTATAATGTGATCCTCTAGTGTAATAGCCAAGTATAATGTGATCCTCTAGTGTAATAGCCAAGTATTATGTGATGCTCTAGTGTAATAGCCAAGTATAATGTGATGCTCTAGTGTAATAGCCAAGTATAATGTGATGCCCTAGTGTAATAGCCAAGTATAATGTGATGCTCTAGTGTAATAGACAAATATAAAGTGATCCTCTAGTGTAATAGCCAAGTATAATGTGATGCTCTAGTGTAATAGCCAAGTATAATGTGATGCCCTAGTGTAATAGCCAAGTATAATGTGATGCTCTAGTGTAATAGACAAATATAAAGTGATCCTCCAGTGTAATAGCCAAGTATAATGTGATGCTCCATTATAATAGCCAAGTAAAGTGTGATTCCTCAATTATAATAGCCAAGTAAAGTGTGATTCCTCTATTATAATAGCCAAGTAGAGTGTTATTCCTCTATTATAATAGCCAAGTAAAGTGTGATTCCTCTATTATAATAGCCAAGTAAAGTGTAATTCCTCTGTTATAATAGCCAAGTAAAGTGTAATTCCTCTGTTATAATAGCCAAGTAAAGTGTGATTCCTCTGTTATAATAGCCAAGTAAAGTGTAATTCCTCTGTTATAATAGCCAAGTAAAGTGTAATTCCTCTGTTATAATACCCAAGTAAAGTGTGATTCCTCTGTTATAATAGCCAAGTAAAGTGTGATTCCTCTGTTATAATAGCCAAGTAAAGTGTAATTACTCTGTTATAATAGCCAAGTAAAGTGTGATTCCTCTGTTATAATAGCCAAGTAAAGTGTGATTCCTCTGTTATAATAGCCAAGTAAAGTTTAATTCCTCTGTTATAATAGCCAAGTAAAGTGTAATTCCTCTGTTATAATAGCCAAGTAAAGTGTGATTCCTCTATTATAATAGCCAATAAAGTGTGATTCTTCTGTTATAATAGCCAAGTAAAGTGTGGTTCCTCTGTTATAATAGCCAAGTATAGTGTGATTCCTCTTTTATAATAGCCAAGTAAAGTGTGATTCCTCTGTTATAATAGCCAAGTAAAGTGTGATTCCTCTGTTATAATAGCCAAGTAAAGTGTAATTCCTCTGTTATAATAGCCAAGTAAAGTGTGATTCCTCTGTTATAATAGCCAAGTAAAGTGTGATTCCTCTGTTATAATAGCCAAGTAAAGTGTGATTCCTCTGTTATAATAGCCAAGTAAAGTGTGATTCCTCTGTTATAATAGCCAAGTAAAGTGTAATTCCTCTGTTATAATAGCCAAGTAACGTGTGATTCCTCTGTTATAATAGCCAAGTAAAGTGTAATTCCTCTGTTATAATAGCCAAGTAAAGTGTGATTCCTCTGTTATAATAGCCAAGTAAAGTGTGATTCCTCTGTTATAATAGTCAAGTAAAACGTTATTCTTTATTATAATAGTAAGTAAAGTACCCCCGTCACGCCAAGTGGCGTATAGGGAAATATGGTGTTAACTACCCTATATTTTACAGACCTTCAGCACATGAATTTTGAGGTAATGTGGTCGGTATTACGCCCGTGCTGCTTTACATTCCCATAAAAAAATCCGGTACCCATTTTAAGCCTGGATGAACCCGGAAGCCGTCTTTTGGAATCGAACCCTACCCCTTGTCCTTTGTAGTCCAGTTCATTAACCACTGAGCTATCGCGGCTCCCTCTTTATTATAATAGCAGGGTAAAATGGGATTCTGTATTATAACAGCCTAGTAAAACGTTATTCTTTATTATAATAGTCAAGTAAAGTGTGATTCCTCTGTTATAATAGCCAAGTAAAATATGATTCGTATTTTAATAGGCAAGTAAAACGTTATACTTTAAACGGCGATTCATTAGATGTGTTTTGTACCAGGATCGGTGAACCAGAACTAGATAAAATCGAGTGGGAATGCAAGTCTCTACTCAAAAATGCAATGTTGAAGACGCTTGAATTGGACCGAAATGTGCAAATATAACAATTTTACTAAAACGGCAACACGTCGCATTTACAACCCAACTTAACTTTCTGTTAATGACGTAAAGAAAAAGTGTTCTTAAATGTTATGTGGAACCAGTCTTAATATATGGATGTGAATCATGAACAATAGGACAACAGACAAGAAAATCACTGGAGTCTGAAGAAATGTAGTTTTACAGAAGAATGTTGAGAATATCATGGACAGCTAATAAGAGTAATGAAAACGTTCTGAAAGGGGCCAAAGCAAAAAGAGAGCTAATTTCCAATATTAGAAAGAAACAATCATCATTTTTATGGTCATGTAATGAGAAGGGAATGGCTGGAATATATTGTGACAGCTGGGAAAATTGAGGGACGAAGAGATTAGAGGGAAGCAAAGAGAAAAGTAACCAGACAGCTTAAGTGAAGCAACAGGTCAACAACATAAATGATAAATAACTGTCGAGATCAAAAGTTGTGGAGAGTCATGATCACCTATGGCAACAGGCATGGTACTTGAAGACGATGAATGTCCTGTTAATGTCCGCTGACGAGAGATAACTATTCTTTTAGCCGTCGTGTGAAGAAGACAAGGAAGAAAATAACAATCGAATTACCTGTCAATTCTTTTTACAATAGTCTTTTTAATTAAAAAAAATATATTTTGACTATTTGTAATGAAATTACCTGCAAAATACAACGTAATTAAAAATTACCTATCAACCCACCAGAAAGCTTTTGGCAATACGCTTGTGAGTCACGGTTTGAAACTGTGGCTTTAGAATTTAAAACAGAATTAAATCATAACTATATAAGTTCATATGTTAGTTAATGATCGAGCATGCCAAGTTAATCAAATGACAGAAGAGCATAAATGCCCAATTGTATGTACTGTGGGCTGTTAAGCTTTGTGCCCGCATCCTGTTTCTGAAAATCTATTATTATTATTTTTTTTTTTTGGGGGGGGGGTATGGGGGAGGGGGGGGGGATTTGGTATATAAGTGTGTTGTTATAATACTTAACAAAATGTGCAATCAAAAGCTGCCTAAGAGGTGTAAATAGGGGGATATATATACACAGTGATGGCCGGCAAACGATTCAGGTGAATAGGCCAGGTGCTCAGGAGAGATTCAGAAATAATAAAAATCTCCCTTGGTGGAAGACGAAAAGGAGACAAATAATCGTAAATGAATATTATTAAAGAGGGAAACTTCCGAGGCGATAATCAGTGAATCAATTCAGAGGAAGAGGTATGTTTACAGCACTCGGAAAAGATGACAAATAATTAACAACAGAAAAGAAACAAAGAACACTATATGGTCCGAAGCAGGATCGAACCCGTACTCAATGGCACAGCGCCTTGTCACGAAAAGCCAAACGCTAGGGAACACTGCCACTCAGCTAACTAAAAAAATTAGCTATTGTTAACAATGTCTTTCACGTAGGCGTTCTCATTACAATAGCATAGGGCTGCGATCACAGAACGAAAAGCAGACTAAAGCACATGGGACGAAGAACAGTAGAAGCGAAGATTGATAGTTTGGGACACTCCTGGGGCACTCTGCGAAAGATTACTACGGACAGCATGATGTAAGTAAGTGGTGTTGCTGCGGTACAAGCCAGAGTGCGAAACTCGCACAAGCTCCTGACTGCTTTGTCAGATGTGACCCAAGAAGGAAATGAAAAGCAAGATCACAACAGTGATGTTTTGTGTGTTTTGTCTCAAAATTCTCCCCTAATAAATACATAAATATTTATTTGTTATTGTTTCAGTGCAAACGTATAATGTGTCAAGACTTTCGTTTATGGTAGAGTAAGATTGCCAAGCTAATTATCATGAGGATCAGCGATAAGAGGCTGTGAGAAATAAACAAGTGCGGATATAAAATTAAAAGAAACATTTTTATTGCAATGAAACATTTTTTAGGCTAAAGTGTCAAGTATGTGAGTTGATGGTTGCAACATTGCACAGACTGAAATAGTGGAATAAAATAATCATGTGTTATGTGTACTTGACAAAAGAATGTTTAAGGTTTTGATTGTTTAATGGCACAATGTCTAAAAATAGGTAGATTTACAAAGGGAGACACAGGCGCCCCCAAATCTATTCTGCGACTCATAGCTGACTGAGTGTTAGCGCTAGGATTGAAGTACTACAGTTTGTTACACAAGATAAGAGCACTTCCAAAAGTGACTGTACAGTATAGTGATTTCACACAAGATAAGAGTACTTCTAAAAGTGACTGTACAGTATAGTGATTTCACACAAGATGAGAGTACTTCCAAAAGTGACTGTACAGTATAGTGATTTCACACAAAATAAGAGCACTTCCAAAAGTGACTGTACAGTATAGTGATTTCACACAAGATAAGAGTACTTCCAAAAGTGACTGTACAGTATAGTGATTTCACACAAGATAAGAGTACTTCCAAAAGTGACTGTACAGTATAGTGATTTCACACAAGATATGAGCACTCCCAAAAGGGACTGTACAGAATAGTGATTTCACACAAGATAAGAGCACTTTCAAAAGTGACTGTACAGTATAGTGATTTCACACAAGATAAGACAGGAGAGCGCGGGTTTGAATCCCGAGAGTATGAAACAATTTTTTGGAGTTTATTTTTCCACGCGGGCTGAAATAAAAACTCCGAATTCAACACTTCGCGGCGACTGCACTGGGAAAGCGGCCCCTGTTCTTCCGTGTCCTAAACGCCCCACCCCCCCCCCCCCCCAACCCAGTAAGGAAAAAAACCCGACCAACCTCAGAAATGGGAAAATGCCATCAAGATAGCCTTTTACACAAGTTAAGAGCACTTTCAAAGTGTCTTCGTGAAATAGAATTAATTTCACATACCCACAGTGGTGCGGCTAAAACCACTGTTCCGCTGGCTGAAAAGCTGACGTACGGTGTTCGAAGCCGGCGGTAGACAGAAAGGATTTTTTCTATCGGGGGTGAAATAAAAATCCTGAGTCTCACACGTCGTGGCGACTGCTTGATCGAGCGGCCTTTATCCCTCTGGCCCCCGACATACCCGGCAATGGTACTATGTGTCGTAAAGAAAGTTTTTTTTTTTTTTTACAGCTGATGGCTTGCGCCAGGATCGGTGAACCAGAACCACCCAGACCCTGCTCCACCTCTCCACCGTGCCTCTAATAAACAGACTCATCTGTCTGGTCTGACCAAGCGAGCAGGGATCGAAGAGGGAAGACAATCCGGTACTCAAAAATGTCGTGCTGAAGTCGGATGTGTTGGGCCGAAAGGCGCAAATATCAGTTATACTGCAAACCACAACACAACGCAGACACGCCCACTTAACGTTCTTTTAAGGGCGGATGATGAAGAGGAATATTCTAGACTACCATAATACTCTAGAATACTTTAGTCATCGGGCAAACGCAAGCAAGCAAGCATTTCATATGAGGGAGAACCATTTCCAAAATTGACTTTCATATTGTGACTTCGCACGACATAAAGATGTCTCATGTCTCCCTAACCTACAAACATGGCTTCTTAGTTAAGTATGTCGAATGTGTCCATGCAACTTTAAATGCTGTGGAACTATAACGGGAAAGAAGTATTTTCACATTTATGTGGATTCTTTAAACCAACAATTCTCTCACGCACTCCAGTCACACAACAATTCTTGTCTCAGAGAGAGAAAGAAAATGAGAGAAAACATTTACAAGGGAATGTAGTTAAGGACATTTCATGGAAGCTCCCATTTTCTCATGTCCCTCTAATTTGACCAAACCGGAAAGGGAAACGTATGCTACAAGTTAAAATGCATTTTCAAGCTTGTGAGTGTCAAGGACACGCATTAAATCAGATATGGCTGACTGCAAGGAATGGTGGGAAGTAGGTTTCATGTTTTGGACTTGTTCTGTTCCTCGTGACTGAGGTCCACACGCACTCAACAACGATGTGGCATTTACTTGAGTGATGAAGAGATCTATGGAAGGATAATAATTATCAGTGACAACGTATTCCAACTCACGGAAGCCGAAAGATACGGAGAACAAAATGTAGACAATTCGTTCTGAAAGCTGTAACTGAGCTCCTCCAAAAACACATGGTAATCAAATTGTGACAATAATTGAATAAATATTCCTGATCAGTGATTTAGCCGATGCCGGGGTCCGAAAGGAGAGTAAGACATTGTGGCGCTGTTTCCTACTAGGCATGTTGGTAAGAGTGGAGACAAATAATAATAAATGAATATTATTATAGAGGGAAACTTCCAAGGCGATAATCAACGAATCATTTCAGAGGAAGAGGTATATTTACAATAATAAAATAAAGTAAAGTACCCCCGTCACGCCAAGTGGCGTATAGAACGTAATATGTTAGTGACCATACGTTTTACAGACCTTCGGCACATGATTTTTGGGGTAGTGTGGTCGATATTACGCTCACTCCGCTTTACTTTCCCAGAAAAATCATGTACCCATTTAAGGCTGGGTGAACCCGGAAGCCGTCGGTTGGGATCGAACCCTACCCCTTGTCCTTTGTAGTCCAGTTCACTAACCACTGAGCTATCGCGGCTCCCTATATTTACAATACTCGGGGAAAAAATGACAAATAATCAACAACAGAAAAAAAAAACAAAGAACAATATATGGTCCGAAGCAGAATCGAACCCGTACTCAGTGGCACAGCACCTTGCCACGAAAAGCTAAACGTTAGGGAACATTGCCAACTCAGCTAACTAAATGTTTGGTAAGAAGTGACTAAGGAGTGTTGGGCAGTTGAACTGCCTATCCTGTACTGTAAAAAATAAGCCGAAAAAAACGTCATACACGTGATACTAAAATAAGGATATCAAAAGTAAGAGACGCATTCGTTGCATTGGGAAACATGTGGAAGTCCACAAAAATTAGGCTAAATACAAAAATAAAAATGTTCAACTCCAATGTTAAGACAGTTTATTATTATATGACTGTGAAATATGGAGAATGGGGAAGAATCCAAAATAACAATCATGAAGATACAGACCTTCATGAATGTATGTTAACGCAGAATAAAAGGATGGAAATGGCAGGACAAAATCACTAAAATAGAATTAAGGAAATGTATCAGTCAAATACCAGTGGATAAAGAGATTCAGCGAAGACGATGGCGCTGGATAGGACACACACTGTGGAAGCCAACTGAGAGTATTACACAACAGGCACTTTTTTTTTAATCCGCAAGGAAAAAGACAAAGAGGAAGACCAAAATATTATTGGAGAAGACAGATGGAAGCAGAGGTGAAGATGATAGGGAAGACATGGATTGATCTTAATAGAATGACAAGAAAGTGAACGGCTTGGAAAGTGTTTGTTGAAGACCTAGGCTCCACAGTTGAACGGCTTGGAAAGTGTTTGTTGAAGACCTAGGCTCCACAGTTGAACGGCTTGGAAAGTGTTTGTTGAAGACCTAGGCTCCACAGTTGAAAGGCTTAGAAAGTGTTTGTTGAAGACCTAGGCTCCACAGTTGAACGGCTTGGAAAGTGTTTGTTGAAGACCTAGGCTCCACAGTTGAACGGCTTGGAAAGTGTTTGTTGAAGACCTAGGCTCCACAGTTGAAAGGCTTAGAAAGTGTTTGTTGAAGACCTAGGCTCCACAGTTGAACGGCTTGGAAAGTGTTTGTTGAAGACCTAGGCTCCACAGTTGAAAGGCTTAGAAAGTGTTTGTTTAAGACCTAGGCTCCACAGTTGAACGGCTTGGAAAGTGTTTGTTGAAGACCTAGGCTCCACAGTTGAACGGCTTGGAAAGTGTTTGTTGAAGACCTAGGCTCCACAGTTGAAAGGCTTAGAAAGTGTTTGTTGAAGACCTAGGCTCCACAGTTGAACGGCTTGGAAAGTGTTTGTTGAAGACCTAGGCTCCACAGTTGAAAGGCTTAGAAAGTGTTTGTTGAAGACCTAGGCTCCACAGTTGAACGGCTTAGAAAGTGTTTGTTGAAGACCTAGGCTCCACAGTTGAACGGCTTGGAAAGTGTTTGTTGAAGACCTAGGCTCCACAGTTGAAAGGCTTAGAAAGTGTTTGTTGACGACCTAGGCTCCACAGTTGAACGGCTTAGAAAGTGTTTGTTGAAGACCTAGGCTCCACAGTTGAACGGCTTGGAAAGTGTTTGTTGAAGACCTAGGCTCCACAGTTGAAAGGCTTAGAAAGTGTTTGTTGAAGACCTAGGCTCCACAGCTGAACGGCTTGGAAAGTGTTTGTTGAAGACCTAGGCTCCACAGTTGAACGGTAGCAAAAGAAGAATGATTTAGCCATCACTAAAATGTTTCTATTCATTCAGATTAAAAAAAAACTGAATTAAATGAGATTTCCACAATTTATAAAATTATACCTGAGCATTCTTCTTCCTCTTTTTTTTTTCTTTTTTGGATGGGGCGAACTATTTCATCGCTTATTAATATTATTATTATCATCATTCTTATTTGTTATATCCACCTCCCAAAATAAAAAAAAAGTCTTCTGCACAAAACAGAGCCATTTGCGTCATATCAATGTGCTAACAACTCAGCATAATGTCAGCTTCACAACTTAGGTATGTACACATGAGGATTATTTTTGTAACGATTTATAAATAAATGTAGAAAGTGCTAAACTGTCATTGTAAGTGATACTACCTACAAGAATTACACAAAACATAAACTAAAATTATAAATATTGCTATTTATACCATGAACACATAATAACAAGTTACCAATTAAGTATAAAATAAATAAAGACATGTATGCATATATAAATAAATATGTTGTCAATATTTGAATTACAAATCCGGCAAGAACATAAACTATTTCATTTATTATTATGTAAAATTATTATTAAAATTTTTAATATTATATTTAGCACTATATAAAATAGTTCATAAAGTCTCGTCTAATTTTTTTCGTGTCATTTCCTTTTTATTTTGGCTAACTTTTCTTTTCTTTTTATAATATGCCATTACATTTTTTGTTGCTTTGTTCTCCAAGCGTCAAGACCTTCTGTCACAATCTCTCTATTGCCTACAGTAAGGTGGAAGTCTGTCATGAATAACCTGCAGATGTCTTTGTATCACAAGATTAGTACGTCCACAGGACCTTTTTACTCTGTAAGGTTCTTCAGATTATATATGTTTGGCAATGCAACTTTTATATATTCTTCTTGTGTGCCAGGGTACTATAGTCATCGGCTACTGAATGATGACATAACTGACCCCAAAATGTTGTAGACTACAATGAACGTCTCTTCCAGACGGGAAGCTTTTTTTTTAATAAACTAAAAGCAGGTGTTCTAATACAAGCGATAAGGCTCGAATTCCATTGAAGGAGTAGAAAAGAAAGAAAGAAGGAAAGAAAGAAAGAAAGAAAGAAAGACAGAAAAAAGAAAGAAAGAAAGAAAGAAAGAAAAAGAAAGAAAAAGAAATAAAAAAGAAGAAAATGACACAAGAAAAGGAAAGAGAGGAAAAGAAATATGTTGTATTACATGGAAGCACAATTGGTGTTTACAACCCATGCCGCAGCTTCGGACAGTTGCAAATGCGATGATCTTTGTTTGGTAGCAGGTTTGTCTGTTTACATTCAATACCAGGTTCCGTACATTGGCACATCGGATATTTGATATTAAGGACCAAGACAAAAGAAAAAAAGAAAGATAGTGCCTTCTCACACTTCAAGTGCATAGTAATTCATATCCAGGTAGTGCTCTTATTTTCCACACATTGGCATATTTTCTGAGTTATATATTACATTACATTACATTACATTACATTACATTACATTACATTACATTACATTATATTATATTATATTATATTATATTATATTATATTATATTATATTATATTATATTATATTATATTATATTATATTATATTATATTATATTATATTATATTATATTATATTATATTATATTATATTATATTATATTATATTACATTACATTATATTACATTACATTACATTATATTATATTATATTATATTATATTATATTATATTATATTATATTATATTATATTATATTATATTATATTATATTATATTATATTATATTATATTATACTATACTATACTATACTATACTATACTATACTATACTATACTATACTATACTATACTATACTATACTATATTATACTATACTATACTATACTATATTATACTATACTATACTATACTATACTATATTATATTATATTATACTATACTATACTATACTATACTATACTATACTATACTATACTATACTATACTATACTATACTATACTATACTATACTATACTATACTATACTATACTATACTATACTATACTATACTATACTATACTATACTATACTATACTATACTATACTATACTATACTATACTATACTATACTATACTATACTATACTATACTATACTATACTATACTATACTATACTATACTATACTATACTATACTATACTATACTATATTATATTATATTATATTATATTATATTATATTATATTATATTATATTATATTATATTATATTATATTATATTATATTATATTATATTATATTATATTATATTATATTATATTATATTATATTATATTATATTATATTATATTATATTATATTATATTATATTATATTATATTATATTATATTATATTATATTATATTATATTATATTATATTATATTTTATTATATTATATTATATTATATTATATTTTAATCTATACTGGGAGCAAACAGCAATAATAAAATATAACGAAGAGAACTCTACACTAAAAAGAGGAATAAGACAGGTTTACATCCTATCACAAAGCTTGTTCAATCTATACACTGAGCAAATCTATACAAACATCATAGTGATGCCAGGCCTACAAATTAATGAAAAATAGAAAGATAATCAATAACCTAAGATATGCTGACGAGACTGTACTACAAGCAGAAAATCCTAAAGATCTACAACAATTGCTTAATGAAATAAACATGACAAGCAAAAAATATGGACTAGATATGAATATCAAAAAGACTAAAACTATGATCATAAACAAAGAAAATACTCAAAACCCACAAGTGGATATCAAAATTCAAAGAACAGACCTGGAGACAGTTTAGAACTACAATGTTCTTGGACATACTATAACCAGTGATGGAAAATGTACAACTGAAATAAACAAAAGAATAGGAATGGCAAAAAGTAATTTTAATGTCATGAAGAACATACTAACATCAAAACAAATAACACCAGGGCTAAAACTAAGAATAGCAAAATGTTACATCTTCTCAATATTCCTATATGGTGCAGAAATATGGGCATTAGACAAGAAAATAGAAAAGAAAATTGAAGCCTTTGAAATGTGGATATATAGAATAATAGGTATAATTGGATGGAAGGAAAAGAAAACAAACGATGAAGTCTTAAAACTAAAAATGAAAAGAGAACTACTAAACACAATTCAAATAAGACAAATGCGATATTTTGACCATGTTAAAAGACACAACAGCCTACTAAAAGTAATCCTGGAGGGGAAAATACAAGGTAAAAGAGGCAGAGGAATGCCAAGACTAACATGGACGAGTAACATCAAAAGACGGACAAATCAGCCTATGACAACCTGCACCATCAAAGCAAGAGACAGAGCAGAATGGTGTTCCAAGTTAGCCAACCTTCGTTGCGGAGACGGCACTCGATGATGATCATGATATTATATTATAATCGTGTATAGATATCTTCGTGGTGATTAAGTTACATGTAAGTGGTTACTTAGTGAACTGGGCTACCAAGGAAAAGAGACTAGCTCATCCTGATCAAAAGCTTTCCATGCACACGCAAGATTAAAAGTAGATACTGGATTATTTTATAGCAAAGATAAGCAAGCTGCAGGAGCGTAATACCGACCAAACTACCACAAAAATAATTTGCCGAAAGTCTATTTTTGAAATGTGACCACTAAACCCATGTTCCCTATACGTCAGGTGACGTGACGAGGCTCTTTTCTTTTTCTTAATTAACTTTAATAATACATTATATGACATTGTACCACATTGTTATGTTATAAATTAAGTTACGTTATGTTATGTTACGATATATAATGTGCTGTTTATATTATATGTAGTCAGGCACGATATTACAAGGCGAACGCTTGAAGAAAATGTATCTGGCAAGGTAGAAAAACATAGAGAAAGGAAGACAAGAACAGAAAAGAGTGGACTGTATAACAATATATCATGGGGCGTGGAGGAAAATAAATTATTAACTCTTAATGAACACCTGAGACAAAAATTCAAATAGAGAAAAGATCACCTACGTCTGTTGGCATGGCTCGTGATGATGATGAAGCTTGTAATAGCAATTTATTACAGCTCTTTTTCCGTGTTTTCTTTAATCCTATTTTTTTTTTAAAGATCATTTTTAGGAAGCGATACAGGAAGTCTGTGTATCTGATAACGAAAGCTTTTTTTTTTTTTTAGTAGGGTATTCATACCAGGTGAAGATAACATCAAGTGAAAGTAGAAGCTGAGACGGGCCATTCTGACAACCCTAAGACCAGGTTCTAGTTCATGGCTAGGAGTGTACAAATAAAATAAAATTGTAGAAAACAGCTCAGCTTTACTGAAGCTGTTTTAAACAATTTTATATTTATTCGTCCACGATTCAAACAGCTTTATAGCGGTCCCGCACGATGGTATATATTCATGTCTGTCTCCTGAGTATTTGAGAAACTGATTGGAAGGAATATTGTAGACATTAATGAAACATTTAACATATCTGCTTTGATTGTGGTATTTGTACTAATTGGTATGTTGATATCGTGGGCATTTTTATTCTAATACAATATTTGTACATGTGACTCATCATTAATATCGTTAGCTATCCTCTGTAGATAATTAGAGAAATGTAAAGAAAACAAAATCAGGAACTTAAGATGAAATGATTTTCCAAGAAAACGGGGATCTACTAATATATTACATTCTCTGGAATTGACTGGACTCGACTTCGCCAAATATAGGATTTGACTATCTGGACTTCACAACATAAAGTAATGGACAGCTCTCGACTTCGCCAACTTAAGGACTAGGAGGATCTCGTCTTTTATAAATCAAAGAATGCACGAGTCTCGACTTCGTCAACTCACGGATTGGACGGATCTCGACTTCAATAAATCAAAGAACAGACGGATCTCGACTTCAATAAATCAAAGAGTGGACGGGTCTCGACTTCAATAAATTAAAGAAGAATGAATCTCGACTTCAATAAATCAAAGATGGGACGGGTCTCGACTTCAATAAATTAAGAAATGCATGAGTCTCGACTTACTTCAATAAATAAAAAAATGGAGGGTCTCGACTTCAATAAATCAAAGAATGGAGGGTCTCGACTTCGTCAACTACAGAAATAGAGAATCTCGACTTCTCCAAATCGAAGAAAAGGATGGATCTTGATTTCTCCAACTAAAGGAACGGAGGGTTTCGACTTCTCCAACTAAATTATTGGAGGGTCTCGACTTCTCAAACTAAAGTAATGGAGGATCTCGACTTCACCAACTAAATAAATGGAAGGTCTTGACGTCTCCAAATCGAAGTAAAGGACGGATCTCGACTTCGCCAACTCAAGGACTCGACGAGTCTCATCATCGAGGGACAGAGAAGCCTGAAGGGGAACATTTGCGTTGGTTGATCGTGCTCCAACTATCGATCGAGTTGTGGGATAGGCCAGATCAAACTGGTTTCTCTATGATTTTCTTATATACGTCATCCAGTGCACTGCTTACTCGTTTGACTGGTCGAACTAATTGATATATCAATCCTTAAGTCTATTTCAGTTGAAACATCTTGCCCATTTCGTTTTGAGACACGCCGAACTGTCATTACAAAGATAGATCAAGATATGGTTTTAAAACTTTACTTTTCACCCCACAAATCTTCACAAATTCTAAACGTGTACATCTAACTGACACTATGACACGTAACCTCAAACAATGAGTCTAAAATGTATCAAATATTTCTTGAATTCGTGGTTTCTCTATACCAGGGGAGAGAACCAAAACAGTTTATATCGTCCCTTTAAGCAACATTTCTTCTTTATTTTTCATTTCTCCTATGACCTGAAATAAACTTGTGGACTAATAGGAAATGTGTGTACTGAGGTGGACATTAATATCTGGCACAAACAAGACAATGTCATGAAAAGTTTAATGTTGAATACTCTTATTGTGAAAAATATCATGAAAAATTGAATTCAATTTACTGAATCTTCCTGTCTTGAAGTCTTACGAGCCAATGTTAATGTGAGGAGAAGCTTGGGTAACAAGGAAGAAATACAGCAATACATAAATTACAAGAATACACGAAATGCAGCAATACATAAATTACAAGAATACACGAAATACAACAATACACCTAATACAGCAAGCATACAATACAGTAACACACAAAATAGCAACGCAGGAAATACAAAAACAGGTAAATCGCAAAATATAAGAGAACACAAAATGCAACAGCACACAGAGCTTGGTGGTCTAAACATTGGCCTCTAGACGGGAAGATTCCGGATTTGAAACTCGCTGCAAGTGGTGGAGAATTTTCGCTTTGAATCCACGATGTCTTCCTGGTGTAACTCTTTCTGTGCGGAAGGGTTTATAGATACAACGGGAGAGATTTCACAGACCAAATTTTTTTATTTTTTTAAAGAATCAATTTATATATTAATCTGAATATATTATATTATATATGAATTTTCAGATCAATGCATTCGATTTCACGAATTTCAAGATGATACAAGACATGTAAAAAGAATATGAGTTTGATGACGGTTCACACTAATCAAATTGAGAGTGACGCACCGTGCGTTGAAACGTATGCAGCTGACATCTGTATGGCGCACAGTGCGGCGAAACGTACTGAAAGAGTTAACCCTCCTCTGCTCTATGTGAGACCCGATGTCAATCCCCCCACATATAAACGCGAAAAGCAGAAGGTCGCATGTATGTCCAAGGTACATTGACAGTTAATAGTCGAAAAAGCAGGCCGTAATAGCTGTTGCCCTGGCAATAGCGACATAACACATCCATGTCCATTTAGTGAGTGAGCGGTGAGGAATTAGACGGCATACGAAATTACCGCGACATACAAAATATAAACGCACACAAGACTTGAAATATGGGAAAAGTTTCTTAGTTTATTGAAAACAAATAGAGATTTGAGTCTCAAGTGCAAGTTGTACTACATCATCATCATCATTGAGTGCCGCCTCCGCATCGAAAGTTGGCTACCATGGAGCGCCATTCTGCTCTGTCTCTTGCTTTGATGGTGCAGGTTGTCATAGGCTGATTTGTCCATCTTTTGATGTTACTCGTCCATGTTAGTCTTGGTCTGCCTCTGCCTCTTTTACCTTGTATTTTCCCCTCCAGGATCACTTTTAGTAGGCTGTTGTGTCTTTTAACATGGCCCAAATATCGCATTTGTCTTGTTTGAATTGTGCTTAGTAGTTCTCTTTTCATTTTTAGTTGTTTTAAGACTTCGTGGTTTGTTTTCTTTTCCTTCCATCCAATTCTACCTATTCTTCTATATATCCACATTTCAAAGGCTTAAATTCTCTGTTCTGTTTTCTTGTCTAATGTCCATGTATCTACACCATATAGGAATTTTGAGAAGATGTAACATTTTGCTATTCTTAGTTTTAGCCATGGTGTTATTTGTTTTGATGGTAGCATGTTCTTCATGGCATTAAAATTACTTTTTGCCATTCCTATGCTTTTGTTTATTTCAGTTGTACATTTTCCATCACTGTTTATAGTATGTCCAAGGTAGTTGTAGTTCTGAACTGTCTCCAGGTCTATTCCTTCAAATTTGAGATCTATTTGTGGGTTTTGTGTATTTCCTTTGTTTATGATCATAGTTTTAGTTTTTTTAATATTCATATCTAGTCCATATTTTTTGCTTATCATGTTTATTTCATTAAGTACTTGTTGTAGATCTTTGAAACCATATAGCTCGAGGCTTAAAGTCTAAACTGTTTTTAAAGAAAAAAATAATCATGATGTCTGTTCTATAATAAAAAGCCGTACATATTCAAATCCACATTTAAAATGGATTCTATAGTCAGCTGACTATCGAGGCTAGGAAAAATTGCTACCTTTTAATATTTTGAATGCATTTTATTCTTGATTTTAATTAAAAATCACCGCCAACTGACAGAAGTTTTCTGATAGCTTCTTTTCGTTGCTTCACGGTATCTTCAATGAAAGTTCATCTGCTAATATTTTTTTTAATATGTTTATTGTGTTTTAAATGGAATAAAATATATATAAATTATATTAATATAAACTATTGATATTCAACACTAATGTGAATAGAGAGGAAACAAAGTGGATTTATTTGTTGTCAATTTGTGTAAAGTCTATTTCAATATAGTCATTAAGTTAAAAACATTTTTGTTTTAGTTCTTGATTACATACCACATTATATTTTTTCGCAATAAATAGTTTGTTTGTGGTACAAAATGAATTAAAATCATACACAATGTGTAGATATGGATTTAAAATGACAAGAAAGTATAGTTTTATATAAATGTTTGATGTGCGACGGGGATAATTTGACGACTGACTGTGTGTCTATATGTTCGGAATTGGAGTCATCAACGATGGTCTAACATCATCAAGTGCTACGAAGATCATCATTTTCAAGAGGACGTGATTTACCGGTATATGGGGATAGGCGGCGGGAACATTTGGAGGCTGTGCATGAAAAGTGTTCCTTGTTGCAGTTTCCTCATATTACAAGTCGCATGTCTCTGTTAGTCACCTCTAGTGACTCGGGTAGATGGTGCTCGTAAACCTGGGAAGGCCGACCATCTAAGGACAGAATCCCCCTACAGAAAATATCATCTGCTGCCTTGCAGGAAGATTGGGGACAATCAAAGGCTAAGGAAAGCAAACCTGAACAAAATGATGGCTGAAATCGGATGAACTGGGCCACTGGCGCAGAACACAGTGCGACGTTTTAACAGGTATTCAATCGGAGTGGATCTAACAGGCTTAAACATACAGATGTTTTCGTGCGAGAGTCTGGAATCCTACTCTGACTGAGTCCTGATCGCAGAGAGAGAGAGAGAGAGAGAGAGAGAGAGAGAGAGAGAGAGAGAGAGAGAGAGAGATTTATATAAATTTTGTGTAGGAATTATGTTAGTACAGTTTGAAGTGGAACTTTTATTTCGATGTTGGTCTATTTTTGTTTATTTACTCATTTCAAACACATTTTGTATGTGATTTTATTCTACAAATATATTATACCGTTATAAGCAAAAAGAGCAGTCATTCCTGAACATTTAGAAACATGTACGTGACGAAACATAATGAAAAGAATAATAATAATCAATACATTCGTACAACTGTAACTTTTAAAATAAAATAAAAAACGGTCGCGGTCTGGATGCGTGTTTCGGTCATGCCGATACAAATAAACTGCGTGTAATAATAAACTGCGTGTAATAATAAACTGCGTGTAATAATAAACTGCGTGTAATAATAAACTGCACTTAAAAGAAACAGATCAGTCAGAGATTCAACAATGTTGATTGTAGATTAGTTTGTTTCTCTCGGGCCGAAGGCGGCGCATGGGGAAAAAATCATAGCTCCGCATATCTAACGAAGTCTCGTAGCTCTGGTTTTATTCTTACGTTAGCTCCATAGATGAGCTCTCTCCATTGTTCTTCTGAGTTTCCTTTGGTAATCCTTGTTTTCCGTTACCACGTGGTATCCATGTAAAGGCCTGGCGTGGAAATCTTCTTTCAACCATTTTGGGCACATGCTGGATGTATTTCCATGCCTTCTCCGTACATAACGTGATACGTATTCTTGTTTGGTATTTTTTCTCTTATAGCTTCATTTGGTGTAAAGTCTCTCCAATTTATGTTTAAGAGTCTTCGGAAGCGTTTATTTTCAAAGACAATTCGTCTCTTATCTAGAGCTATAGCTCGTTTCAAATCATGTGCCCAACTTTTAAAATCGATATCTTTTTAATCTCTTTTTGTAATTTTTTTCAAAATTTGCATGTAAAGTTATAATGATTAGAACCCAACAGGGAATTAATTTCATTAAAAGAAAACATTTGGTTATTATTGTTGCTTATCTGACTTATATAAATTTATAACGACCCATTGATGTAGTCAAAACTTAATGTTTACAGTATTTTAAGTTAAAAATAGCGATTAAAAATCCATACACGGTACAATTGACGTTTTTGCACGCATTCCGCGTGGGCTTTCTGACACAATTAGACACTTGTAGAAAACACGAGGCATTGTGTGTTCCATTTCCGTTCATTCAGCGGCGCAGCATTCCTTGAACTGAGCAGACAATAATTCTCCTGGTGTTTTGTCTTATTAGGTTATTTCCCCATTACGGCCACGCCTTTACCTAGTGAAAATTAATCATAGACCAGCAACTACGGTAATTTCTATTCTTTAGGGCTTCACAATTTACAATTTTGACAAACATAAAAGAAATATCGCCGCTTTAAGAAAACTGCAGCTGCAAGATATTTGTTAAATATACATTTAAAGGGTCTTTTGCATTCTAATAACATTTGGAAAATTTCAAAAGTTTTTAACAAACGGTTAGAGAATAATAGCGTTTTGAAGTTGGGCACATGATTTGAAACGAGCTTTTTTTTTATAGAGTGCCTTTCCTATTCTCGCATTTATTTGTTAATATTGATATCACACAAGAGTTTAACAATCTGAGTTTTGTGAACTTGTTTGGCCATTAGGTCAAAAATCCTTGCAAATACTTATATCCAAATACTTGTAAGTTTGTTACTTGATGCCAAAACTTTACGGTTCTTACTTTCAGTTATGTTTCCATCTCATGATATGTGGCTTCCTGGGTAGGTGAAGTGGTTAACTTTTGTAGGAGCTTATATAAAGTTATATATAAACTGCTATGTCAAATCAGCAGGTCTATTACAAAATCAGTTATAAATGAATTTATACATATATTTCAGTATAATAAAATTCATTAAACATTGGATAAACAGTAATCAACCAAGATTTACGTTTGTTTTAAGCACATTTAACTTGGCACTTAATCATTGTGGTATTTATTTCATATTATATCATTGACGTTTTCAGGCACATCATGAGAAGAGGAAAGTTGGAATACATGGTTACAACTGGCAAAATAAAAGGAAAGAGAGATCGCGGACGACAAAGAGAGAAAATACTGGATAGTTTTGTGTCGTGGCATGGCAAACGGTCAACCACAGAATTGGTTGGTGGTTGGTTGCGTTCGCCCGATGACTAAAATATTCTAGAGTATCGTGGTAGACTAGAATATTCCTCTTTATCATCCACCCTTACAAGGACGTAGTGGACGTGTCTGCGTTGTGTTGTGGTTTGCAGTATAACTGTGATATTTGCGCCTTTCGGCCCAACACATCCGACATCAGCACGACATTTTTGAGTACCGGTTTGTCTTCCCTCTTCGATCCCTGCACGCTTGGCCAGACTAGACAGGTTAGTCTGTTACTGGAGGCACCACGGAGAGGTGGAGCAGGGTCTGGATGGTTTTGGTTCACCGATCCTGGCGCAAGCCATCAGCTGTGGATCGCTGACAACTTCCAGCTCTGGTGCTGGGAGGCGCGCCTTCGCCTCCCAACAACAGAATTGATACGATGCACTGTAGTTAGAAGATTGTGGAAAGACATGATCGCCTACGTCAACCAGCATGGCACATAATGATGATGATTTATTTCATGCATGAATCCGGCATGAACGACAGCAACCCATAACCCAACCTCTTGTTTGAGAAGAGCAATAATGTCGAAATGAAAGGTAAATAGAAGAAAGTATTTCTTGTAACTCTAAGCTCGTTTCATTCATGCTGAAGGGATATGTTACAATTACGTTGAGGGATGTTACACTGGTGCTGTAGTGATCTGTTTACATAAACTCGAAAGCGGTTGTTCGGGTCATTGAAGTTATACAAACACGATATAACTGGGCTACGTTCTACACATTCGTAAGAATTAGAACAGAAAAGGACCTACTTTGAAAAAAAATGTCTACATTTTAATTTCGTCTTCATCTTTCGTCAGTCTACATCTACAAATCGGAATAAGCACACAATATGTTATATATAATCATATAATTTATATATAGAAATATGAGTAAGCTAATATATATATATATATATATATATATATATATATGTGTGTGTGTGTGTGTGTGTGTGTATATATATATATATAGATACATACAAAGTAAGAATAAAATAAGTTCTTGGCTTATCGGTATCTCGTTATCGGGTGTAATGTTAAATTTTGAAATATCAAATTATTATCGCTACTTAACCTTCCATTTTGTAACTCATATCACTCTCTTTTGTTTGCTTTTTCTGGTATTACATTGCATGTCTTAGTTACATTGTCAACTAGTAAAGAAGTATTTGTCCCAGTAATATTGTTTTGCTATTAAAAGGTATTGTTTTGATAGATTCTTGTTACTAAAACGTTAACCCGTTTTATTTTATTTTTATTTTTAAAATTGCCCTACTTCCATTTCCTTGCATTTATCACCTTTAACGTATTTGCCCTAGTTACAATTTTTGCCATTTATCCTATTTTCATTTTCTGACAAAAATAATGTTAGAAATCAGGTAATTTTTAAATCATTAACATCCGGTATGAGAAAAAGTAAATTGTATAATTTAACTCTCGGGCACATATTTCTCCAACATATATTATTTATATTAAATTTCAAACAGGATGCTTTTTCATTCATACGTTGATAAGGAATTAATTCTCATAAACCAATTTATTTTAGTCAAAAGTTATTAGGTAACCCATCCTCAACAAAGGAATCTAGTAAGAGAGCTTTTCAGTGATATGCACAATCAATTCTGACGTATGGAAGTGAGTCCTAGAGTATTGAGCAAACAGGTTCGGAAATCTCCGGATTTCACGGTAATGTGGTCCAGCAGAAGAATATTGGGAATACCATGGGTAGCTACAAATAGTAACGAAGATGAAATATGCCAAAGCAGAATAACCAACATTAGTAGGAATCAATCATTATTTTGGCGTGTACTTAGAAAGGTAGAGATAGAATATGTTGCGACAATTGGACAAATTGAGGGAAGAAAAGATAGAAGGAAATAGAGAGAAAAGATACTAGTCAGGATAATAGAATACATTTGTAGGAAATAAAGATCATAATTGGTGCAAAAAAAAAACTGCAGAGACAGAAAGTTGTGAAGAGACGTGATCACTTACATCAAAACACATGACACTTGTTGATGATTAAGTTAATTACATAATAAAAGCGTACCAATATAAAAGAGCGAAGGAGTAAAAGTGGCACGTAACGTAAAATTGAGATCGTAAAATTCAATGACATGGAGGAAGAAATAGTGAAATTTCTCACCGACTTGTGCCTGGCCGCGCTTAAGCAAAAGGTACAGACAGGCTTGGGCAAATCCAGGGGCTGGTGTCCTCGGATCATAGCTTGGTGTTTAACACAAGGCTGCTCAGAACATTCGGCGCCCACCATGAGGACCGTACTCAGATGAGCGATGTAGCTGGCAGCCAGCCGTAGTGTCTCGATTTTAGACAGCTTCCGGTCTGCAGGCTCTGGAACAGAAACCACGTGACATTTATATATCGTGGTAAGATTGTTTATGTTTTCATATCAATAATTCATCAAAAGCAACCACAATTTATTCTTTGAAACTAGTAACGTTTCACAGATGGTCTAGAGGTAAGACGTCGGTCTTTGGACAAGGAAGGTCACGAGTTCGAATCCTGCAAGGACGGTGGACATTTCTTACTTCGAATCCGTGGTTTCTTCGTAGATGTTACCTTTCTCTGGTCCCTGAGATCCGATGTCTGTCTACCTTTCTCTGGTCCCTGAGATCCGATATCTAGCTTCCTTTCTCTGGTCCATGAGATCCGATATCTATCTACCTTTCTCTGATGCCTGAGATCCGATGTTTGTCTACCTTTCTCTGGTCCCTGAGATCCGATGTCTGTCTACCTTTCTCTGGTCCCTGAGATCCGATATCTAGCTTCCTTTCTCTGGTCCCTGAGATCCGATGTCTGTCTACCTTTCTCTGATGCCTGAAATGGCGTGTCTAGCTACCTTTCTCTGGTCCCTGAGATTCGATGTCTAGCTATCTTTCTTTGGTCCTTGAGATCCGATGTCTAGCTATCTTTCTCTGGTCCATGAAATCTGATGTCTATCTACCTTTCTTTAAATCTGAACAATGAAAAGAACTGGCATTTAAACATCCTACATAGGAAATTACAATTCTACGGTCATGTCAAAAGACAATATGTGCAGGAGTGAACAATAATGGAAGACATAGCTAGAGAAAGTCGAGAGAGGGTAGATCAAGAAGATATTGGTTTCAAATTATTAAAGCGACCCTGAACTTGACAACAGCAGGAGTGGAGGATCTGGTTAGAGACAGAGATTCTTTCTGACTCTTTGTGGTAAGTGCATCTTTCTCAATCTGGTGCATCCGTGTACTTTTTTATTGACATCCTCATGCAGAGCATACCTTCTCTAGTGTGTAGTTTTGTTTGCATCCAAATCGTTGTTCTTATAAAGTCATGTTGTAACTCTTCCGTGATTAATTCTTTATAATTGTATTCTTTCTTGTATAACTTTCAATACGATACTTGTTATGTAGCTCATGAAAATCACTGTTCTAGTATCGCTGCAATTAACAACGACAGCGCATAATGCTTAACCGCTGCTCCAAATATAATAATGGTATATAACTTTTATCATTGTCAAATCTTCTAATGCATCTGTCATCTCTATCTCTTTGTTGTCAAAAGCTGCAGCTTTTCCTCTTTGTATTGATTGTATGGACTTCTCCATTTCAGATTTTGAGATTCTATAACCTGCCATGATTCTATGTTTGGCTCCATTTTATCGTCGAATAGTTCTATTACTCGTGTATTCCTGCTAACAGTTTATATCTTTATTGTCTGTTAACATTTCCGCCTTTATTACTTACAATATTTCAACCTTCTGTGATTTTCTTTCTCTTTTAGCGGTAATTAATTTTAATTCTGTATGCATCCCTCCTAAATCTTTTTTATTTTCCACAGATTTATTTCTAGATCTTTGGCATAAGTATATTTGATTTCTTGTCGACCTAAATCTGTTATATTACTGTTATATTATACACTACTGTTTGAAAGTTATTCTTCCGTCTGTTGGTCTTAAAATTGATCCGCGATTTGATCATGACAAGATTATGGCCTGAGTTAATATCCGCTCCTGGGTGTGTTCCAACTTGTATGATACAGCTTAGAAATATGTTTATATATTTATGTTGTCTATTCAGTTACTTCTTTTATCGTCAACCTGTATATAATTTTCTTTTTTTTTTCTATATCGAAGTCGGCGCTACATGTTTTCTTCACAAATCTTTCTTCTTTTTTTTTTTTTATATTTCTTTTACCTAGGTCGTCCTTTTCTACAAGCAACCGACTACATTTACGAAATCCGTGAATTACATAAGACCAAAAAAACAACAACTAAATAACAAATGAGCAATATACTTATATTTTGAAGATAAAGAAAGTTGAATAAATAAATGCATACGCTTCAGAAAGAAAGATAACTGTTAATGTTAACATTTAATAGATTAAGTAGAACAAGTAATATCATTTTAAATAAGAATGTTAATTAAATATTTTTTAAGGCACAGAAGTTACACTGAATATAAATATTTTATAAAATTGAAAGTTAAACAACTTTTAAAATGAGTTTGGAGGCAAAGGGGCCTCACAGTATCAAAGTTGGAAGTTGTTGCACAAGTATTCAGCCCTACCCTATCCGGGAGATACTTGTCTTAATAGGAAAAATACAGACACACAATGTATTCCGAGCTGTGATCGCAGCCTTATGCTATAGTCATGGAAACACCTGTGTGAAAGATATTGTTCACGATAGTTAATTTTTTAGTTAGCTGAGTGGCAGTATTCCCTAGCGTTTGGCTTTTCGTGGCAAGGCGCTGTGCCACTGAGTACGGGTTCGATCCTGCTTCGTTCCATATATTGTTCTTTGTTTTGTTTTTCTGTTGTTGATTATTTGTCATTTTTTCCGAGTGCTGTAAACATACCTCTTCCTCTGAAATGATTCGCTGGAAGTTGTTAGCGACCCAAAGCTGATGGCCTGCGCCAGGATCGGCGAACCAGAACCATCCAGACCCTACTCCACCTTTCCGTAGTGCCTCCAGAAACAGACTGACCTATCTAGTCTGGCCAGGCGAGTAGGGATTGAAGAGGGATGACAAACCTGTACTCAAAAAAGTCGTGCTGAAGTCGAATGTGGTGGGCCGAAAGTCTCAATTATCACAGCAATACTGCAAACCACAAAACAACGCAGACACGCCCACTTAACGTTTAAGGGCGGATGACGAAGAGGCGTGGTGTGATTCTTTAGTCATCGGGTGAACGAAACGAACGAACTTTAGTATGATAAAAGAACTTGCTCAAACAAAACACTCGTTAATTAATGTAAACAAAATTCACAAAATATGCATTCATGGCCACTGAATGGAACAAACTGCAGAAACTAAACGATATTTGTTGCTCTTGTTGAGATAAAGCAAACACACAAACAAACAAAAATACATGTGTATGAGGGAAGTGTGCATGTTAGCGTAGACATACTTATAATTATTTACTGAAGCGTGTGCTTTTTTTTTCTAGCCGATACGAGTTTCTGTGAACTTTCGTAGTCTTAACGGTACCGAAATAAATTTGTTATCAATATCTTTAAACTATGGTTGCAGGACTCGTATTTTGTGAGTACAAACTACTATAATTTTAATATTATAATTATCGCTTGGCATTGACGCCAAATTCGTTGTAAAGAAAAGTTGCTTTGTCCAGTGATCGACACTACCTAGATATCGATAGCAACTTAAAAAAAGAACAATCTACCATCCACCACTCTTTCTCATCCAGATACTAATGACTAAGTTACATAATCCGTTTCATTTTCATTTGATGAACGAACAAATAATTGTGTCGCCCAAGTTTCTTATTATCAACGATACTGATCCTCACGTATTGGGCTATTTGAAGACGGGAACATTAAGAGTGGATCCTTTAAACGTAAAATCTGTAAGAGTGGTTTAAAAATGTTAACTTTAAAAGAATGACTTTAGAGAAGATAGTAGTCAACCTACCAACAAACTTAAATTGCTTCTTTGATCCATCTCTTAGCATATGTAAATACCAGAATTTCAAACATCCGGTATATCGAGATCTTTTTTAAATATTTAGATTGGATGTGAGTTCCGGTAAAGTTTTTCAAGGAACCATAAAATAAAAATATCATCCATAAAATACCTTAGCACCTTTTGGTATGACACTAAAGCCGTATTCCTTATATATCCTGAAAGCCGTATTCCTCATATATCCTGAAAGCCGTATTCCTTATATATCCTGAAAGCCGTATTCCTTATATATCCTGAGGCTTGCATGAAACTCCTTTAATTGATTGACGGCGTCAACATCGAAATGTTAACGTAAAATAAAAGAAAAGAATGTAGTAGACGAAAAATATCAATTTGTACCGGAGCAATTAACTAAATACATAAGAGCAGTCATAAATCATTAAAACATAAGAAACTGAATTATTGAATACGAGAATTAGCTGGAGTTTAAGATGAAAAAAAAAACTTAATTTACTTTAAATGATAACCAAAAATATAAAGGATTCCTCCCCACCTCATGTTAGTATCATATATGTTCAGTCCCAATATTTATTTCCTTTATGTGCCATGTGTTCAATTCCGTGCTAAAGATAGCAACAAATTATATAGTAGAAGATGAAAGGATCATGTGAAGTCCTACGAGTATAAGAAATATAGAGCATGGTATTTTTAAAATCATAGGCTCATTATTGGGTGAAGTGATGAGCAGCTACGCCAGTGCAGCCAAACTTCCCCAAATCGAGTACCTATTTAATGCTGGGTGAAGCTTGGACTAAGAGAATCTCAAGGCAAATCAAGAGATGGAACCCAGATAGTACAAGAAACAGAGACCGACCTAGAAGTGAAAAACTACAACAGTATGCATCAGTGCTCTTGCCGAAACTAGGAACCTCGCCCAAAGCAGGGACGTATGGCGAGATACAATGCGGATCCTGTGCAAAGTCTGACACATATAGCAAAGATCGTTGAACATGGAGATTATATAATGTCTGCATATGCTGTCTTCAGCTCGAGATGACAATAGATGGACAGAAAACATAGCGACCATCACCTGGATTAAAACTTGACATCCGTTAACAAGTTCGCAAACTGTTGCTCTAACACTGAAGGAAAAAGATCAAGGTAGTCACATAGCAATTACTATTGGGTAATGAAGTGTTAGTAACTTAATTGCAGAAAATCTCAGCTTAATGAACTGGAGTGATTAGATTCTCCCTCGGTTCTTTTTCCTTCCCAGAAATGATATCTGGTATCTATTTACGTAGACGAGAATGTTGTGATAGCACTGTGGTTAGTGAGTAGCTGGACTAGCAAGTGTAAGAGGTTGGGTTCTATCTTGATCGACGGATTCCTGGTTCACCCAGCATTAAATTGGTAACAGATACATTTTTTTTGTGGGAAAAAAATACAGCACTGGCGTAATATCGACCACATTGCCCACAAATAATGTACGGAAGGTTTATAAAAAATATAGGCTCTAACACCACATTCATTATACGCCACACGTAGCGTGATGGGGCTCTGTTCCCAGAGACTGTGTTGACCCTGAGAGCCAATTTGGCCGGACAAAAACTGAAAAATGTTTGGCTAAAATATCATTTGAACCGTGGGCGGATCATTACAGAAGAAGTGAAATAAAAATTGATGCAATGTGAAATAAAATTAAATGATAACACGCCAAGATTACAATAATAATGTTACGACTATCTGGGTATAAAACTATAGCACTGACCTGTTGGAATAAGAGTTCTGAGTGTGACGAAGGCTGTGTTTACGCTGTGCGTCCGGTCACGCTCTCTAGCGTTAGCTGAGCCTCTCGGCTTGCAGAAGCGCCCCGAAGAGTCGGACATCCCTCGGTCATCCCAGAGAGCATCCATAGCGGCTTGACTGTTTCTGTTCATACCGTCCATTTCTTGTGACAGCACAATCTTCTTCCAATCAGCCTCCCGTGTATAAGTGTTTGTAGCAGGCGGATTTATTGTGCACGCCTTTTCCAAGAAAGAATAACACAACACGTCATCGTTTACTAAATCATTTCCTGTTTTTACGTCACAGTTATACTCCTTGACGGCAGTAGCGAATAACTCAGATACGAAACGGGCATTAATCAAGTTTGTGTTATTTACATGCAGATTATGACTTCTCGCGTTTCTGTTCTCAGCTTTGCCTCTTATTTTATCGCCCATTTAGAGTCTGTACATTAGTAGTAATTAGATTCACATTTTGAACATCTATCATTGAAATATATGTGACCTTGCTCTGAATAGTATTACATAAAGCAACAATTGTAAAAGTGCCCTAATGTTAATTATAAAGTATTACTTTGGTTTTCTATGAATATCTATCTATCTATTGTCCTTTCGAACCGAACACGGCACATAGGGCAGAACCACAATCTCAAAAACAGAAAACTTGCGTGCCAAAATGGCACATATTGCAGAGATCGCTGCTTCTAAAAATATAAATATCTCCAATAATTTGATTATTATATCTATATAATTTCCATCTTATGGAAATGTACCAGTCAAATACCAGTGGATAAAGAGATACAGCGAAGACGATGGCGCTGGATAGGACACACTGCGGAAGCCAACTGAGAGTATTACACAACAGGCCCTTTTATGGAATTCCCAGGGGAAAAGACAAAGAGGAAGACACAAGAATTCTTGGAGAAGACAGATAGAAGCAGAGATGAAGATGATGGGGAAGATATGGAATGATCTTAAAAGAATGGCAAGAAACACAACGACTTGGAAAGTGTTTGTTAAAGACCTATGCTCCACAGGGAGCAGAAAGGTAGAAGAAGAAGATTTTGGTTTAATTTAAAGTGTTAAAAAAATGTTTTTAAATATAAAAGTGAAATCCATTATTTCAATTGCGACTAGTACGTGGCTAATAATAGTTTTTTTTAACAATTATTTGTTATTTATAACTATTACTTATTCTTTTACTGTGTTATACATACAATCAGTCAACTATTATGATTATAATAATTCTTCGCATCATTACAATTCATGCGATATGTATTTATGTTTCGCTGAATATTTGAGTTATTCTGTGTCGCTAATGACGGGCCGAATGTGTTTTCAGAAATACTCCAGCACTGGGGCTTGATTGCAGTACTAAAGTGTCTCGGCTATATCGTTTTGGTTTCACCTCCAGGGAAAAGTTATCACATTTCATCATGAGGTCAAATAATAATATATGAAACGAAAAATAATCATAAAAATAGAAATGAACAATTGAGAGAGAGAAAGAGAAAGAGAGAGAAAAAAATGAGAGAATATTGGAAATGAATTGACAGAGTAAATTAAAGATAGTGTCCAAAATATAACTCGCCTTAAATGCGCTACGGAAATAATCATAAACAATTTTTAAAGAAGAAAGATAGATGGCGAGACTGAGAGAGAGAGAGAGAGAGAGAGAGAGAGAGAGAGACAGACAGACAGAATATTAAATCCATAAAAAAAACATACAAATTCTTAAATTCAACAGCGCTGCAAAAAATATTTTCCAACTATATCTTTTTTACATATGTCATATTATGTTATATTGTTTGTATCCTTTTTATTTCTTCGGTATTTGGTAACATTAGAATGTACTTCTCTAGATATGATGCACTCTATAGGGATTAAAACAAGTCACAATCTCCTGCAGATATCACCCTATGGCACTGAGCCGAAGGGCAGAGGCCAAGAGTTGCTGAATCAATAAACAACGAATCAGTCAACAATGCTGGTCTCTCAAATGTACTGTTTCCATAAATTTATCTTTAGCTCTCTTTCTATTTAAGTACATCTTTACCGCTGTTTATTTTTAAAAATATACATTTTAACGCACTTTAAACTCTTATTCTCTATAAAATTGTACAACTTTAAGGTTATGTATTGAAACTAAACAAATAAACTAACATCTCTAGAACAATCACAAGCGTTTGAGAAAATGTGAAGATAATTCTGTCAGAAAGTCTACAATCTATGGGCTTTTATAATGACTGGCGAAGCAGGCACTCATTACGTCCACAAAAGCACCCCTCTGTGCAGGCTCTATTTGCCAAGGGTTCTAGATTGTAGTGAGAAGGAACTCCGTTTAATTAAGCAGCTACCTGGTCAATCCGGAAGGGTACGGCCTCAGCTCGGGTGTTTCCTTTTGTGGGGAATTGTAAAATATGTTTGTGAGTGTGTGTCGATCTGAGTGGTGGGTGTGTAATTGTATGTATTCGGGTTTGTAGCTTCTAGTTTTAGTCTAATTTTATCAGATAAGATATCTTTAAAAAGAATTGAAAACTGCTAGAACAAAAATTCAGATAAGAGAGGGAGTATCTTGGTCTACGCTGGGCGGGCTACGGCTCGGAAGGTCAATAGATAGATAGATACAATCCTTTGGTAACATGCTTGTTGGTTTTAGATATCGTATGGTTTGTTTGCTCGTATATGCAGCTTTGAGTTGCTCGAGGTTTCCTTTCTTTTTTTTATTTTTAAATATACAATTTTTATAGCTTACAATAATCGTACGTTTGTTTGTATGTAAAAAAAAAAAAGAAGTAAAGAGCCCCCGTCACGCCAAGTGGCGTATATGAATGTAGTGTTAGTGACCATAAATTTTACAGACCGTCAGCACATGATTTTTGGGGTAATGTGGTCGGTATTTCGCTCGTGCCGGATTACTTTCCCAGAAAAAAAGTTGGTACCCATTTAAGGCTGGGTGAACTCGGAAGCGGTCGGTTGGGATCGAACCCTACCCCTTGTCCTTTGTAGTCCAATTCACTAACCACTGAGCTATCGCGGCTCCCTTTGTTTGTATGTGCTTATCTGTAACTTACAATAATCGTACGTTTGTTTGTATGTGCTTATTAGTAACTTACAATGATCGTACGTTTGTAGATTTCAATAGTCGTATGGTTGTATACATGCGTAATTTGAAGCACCGAGAGATCATGCGTCTATTTGCATATGAATGTTAATCATCGTCAATTGCCATGCTTGCTGGCGTAGGTGATCATGTCTCTCCACAACTTTCAATCTCGACAGTTGTCTATTATTTCTGTTGACCTTCTGCTAAGTCATTCTCTTAATCTGTCTGATATATTTTCTCTTTGCTTCCCTCTATCTCTTCGTTCCTCAATTTTCCCAGTTGTTACAATATATTCCAGCTGTTCCCTTCTCATTACATGGCCAAAACGATGATCCTTTCTTCCTAATATTGTAAATTAGCTCTCTTTTTGCTTTGGCCTCTTTCAGAACGTTTTCATTACTCTTCTTAGCTGTCCATGGTATTCTCAACATTCTTTATGTAAAACCACCTTTCTACAGTATTCAGTGGTTTTCTTGTCTGTTGCCCTATTGTCCATGATTCACACCCATATGTTAAGAACACTTTTTCTTGTTTCTATCGTCAAAAATGGATTACACAGTATCTTCCTCATTTTTTGAAAACTGCTTTTGCCTGAGCCATTCTGCGTCTCACCTCTATTGTAAACTTACCATCTGAAGTTAACATTGTTCCCAGATTATTTAATTCATTTACATGTTTTAATATTGTTCCACTTGTACTTATTATGCATTGCGGCGAAGTCCTTTTTTCTTTTTTGCTACCGTTACTTCTGTCTTTATACTGGTCCTTTATTGTTTGCGTTCCTTCACTATGATGTATATAGGTTACAGCTTATAATAATCCTGTAGATGCTTGTGTGCGTGTGTTTGCAGTTTAGAAAGCTCCCTATGACTGTATGTGTGTAGCGCTGAGTGGTTATAAGTCTGAACATGCGTGTTTGCAGCTTACAGTGGTCGTGCGGATGTTTACGTGCCCATATTTGTTACAATATATTCAAAGAGAAGAGAACAACTGGAATATACTGTTACAACTGGAAACAATTGTGGGAGGAATAGATAGAGGGAAGCAAAGAGAAAAAATACCAGACAGCTTAAGAGAGGCTTGGCAGAAGGTCAACAACAGACATGATAAATAACTGTCTAGATCGAAAGTTGTGGAGAGACATGATCACCTACGCCAGCAGGTCCGGTACTTGATGATGATGATTTGCTACTTACAATGGTCTTACAGTCTCCTGTACATAACATTTATGTTTGTCATTTAGGGTCCTGTATGACTGTATGTATAACAGTTGATCAGAGGTTTAACAAGCCGCTATAGTAAAAACGATTTTGTTAATGGAACGTAGAAGGAATCGGCTCCCTCGATGAGATAGAGTTGTTTGCACAGAACAGAGACAAATGGCGAAATTTTATAAAAGATCTTTACAAGGATGGAAAACTGCTAGAATAACAATTTAAATCAGAGAAGGAATATCTGGGTCTACGCCCTAGGGGCTGGCTACGGTTCGAGAGCTCAATAGATAGATAGATAGATGAATGTATATATGTGTATGTGTGTGTTGAATTCGATTTTTATAAATATTTGTGTTGGTTTATAAGTTTCGCTCTGTGTGTATGTGAGTGATGTGTATGTAGCTCTGAGTGCCTTCACTGATAATATAGTTCTTTGTATGCATCGGTTTTTATCTTTAAGTATTGTAAAATGTAAGACAGGTACTGGAAAACAAATTTAGAGCATCTTTCTAAAATATAGGATAATAAATATTTCATGAAATATCTAATATGCTATGCACCTATACGAGCCGCGATAGCTCAGTGGTTAGTGAATTGGACTGCAAAGGATAAAAGGTAGGGTTCGATCCCAACCGACGGCTTCCGAGTTCACCCAGCCTTAAATGGGTGCCGGATTTTTTTTCTGGGAAAGTAAAGCGGCACGGGCGTAATACTGACCACATTACCCCAAAAATCAAGTGCTGAAGGTCTGTAAAATGTATGGTTACTAACACCATATTCCTTATACGCCACTTGGCGTGACGGGTGCACTTTACTCTTATTTTTATGCACTTATACACATAAAGATAGAGTTCATCGATGCTATATAGAACCAATTCTGACCTATGGAAGCGAATAATGGACAATAGACAAACAAATGAAAAGACGATTAGAGGCCACAGAGATGGGATTTCTCAGAAGTTTTTTGAAAGTTCCCTGGACAGGTAAAAAGACCAATGAGAAAGTTCTCAAAGAGGCCAACACAAAAAGGGTGCTCTTAAAAAACATCAGAAAGATGCAATCAACATTTTTTGGGTACATCATGAGAAGAGGAAAGCTGGAATACTTGGTTACAACTGGCAAAATAAAAGGAAAGAGAGATCGTGGACGACAAAGAGAGAAAATACTGGATAGCTTGGTGTCATGGCATGGAAAACAGTCAACAACAGAACTCATACGATGCACCGTGGATAGAAGATTTTGGAAGGATGTGATCGCCAACCGGTACGGCACATGATGATGATGATACACATAAAATATATCCATAATTATTTAGTATTTAGGCTGTATACATTACATATCTAAAATGTAATGCATTTCTACACATTAAATTTTAAAAAATGTAATGTATTTGTACACATCAAAAATCTAAAATGTAATGTACATGTACATGTCAAATATATAAAATGTAATGTATTTATACAAGGCGAATATCTAAAATGCTTTGTACTTATACACATCAAATATCTAAAATGTAATTTGTTTGTGCACATCAAGTATTTCAAATGTAATATATGTGTACACATCAAATATCTAAAACGTAATACATTTGTACATATCAAGTATATAAAATGGAATGCCTTTGTACACTTTATATATCCAAAATGTAATGTATTTGTACATATCAAATATCTAAAAGCTAATGTATTTGTACACATCAAATATCTAAAAGCTAATGTATTTGTACACATCAAATATCTAACGTTTTACTCATCAATTTACTCAAATACAAGGCATACATAACATTCTTGTAATTGTTCTGGATTGAGCATCCTGTATGTCAATATTATCTATACATTGTAGTTGTTGTTGTTACTGATCTAGTGGTTTATTAGTTGACACCCTTCGACAGAGATAGATATAAGGTGTAACAAAGCATGCCAAGTTATAGGCCAGGTATCAACACTGTTGAAAAACAAAGCAATAACTACAGAAGCAAAAAGGGCAATATACAAATCAATTTTTCTACCAACTCTGTGCTATCAGTGCCAGAATTGGTCGCTGGACTCTAGAACAATAAGAAAGATAACGACCACCGAAATGAAATGTGTCAGAAGAATGACAGGAAACAGCTTAAGGGACAGAGTAAGAAACACCGACCTGAGGAAGAAACTCGAAATTGAATCAGCCATCGAATACATAAAGAAACAACAGATACATTGGTTCGGCCACATAACAAGACAAAAAGAACTAACAATGCCTCATAGAGTCATAAACAAACGATACGAAAACGCCAGATTAAGAGGAAGACCGAGAAAGAGATGGATAAAGGGAATACTAGAGTCACTAGGAGGGATAACACCAGAAGAGACCAACAGAAGAGCAAAGAATCGCAGATTGTATCTCCCCTCGACGCCAACGGCAATGGAGGAAAGATAGAAGAAAAAAAGAAGAACCCTTCGGCCCGTATTATCTACACATTATTGTTGTTGTTACTGATCTAGCGGCCTATTAGCTAACGCCCTTTGGCCCATATTATCTACACATTATTGTTGTTGTTACTGATCTAGCGGCCTATTAACTAAAGCCCTTTGGCCCGTATTATCTACACATTATTGTTGTTGTTACTGATCTAGTGGCCTATTAACTAACGCCCTTTGGCCCGTATTATCTACACATTATTGTTGCTGTTACTGATCTAGCGGCCTATTAACTAACGCCCTTTGGCCCGTATTATCTACACATTATTGTTGCTGTTACTGATCTAGCGGCCTATTAACTAACGCCCTTTGGCCCGTATTATCTACACATTATTGTTGTTGTTACTGATCTAGCGGCCTATTAACTAACGCCCTTTGGCCCGTATTATCTACACATTATTGTTGCTGTTACTGATCTAGCGGCCTATTAACTAACGCCCTTTGGCCCGTATTATCTACACATTATTGTTGTTGTTACTGATCTAGCGGCCTATTAGCTAACGCCCTTTGGCCCGTATTATCTACACATTATTGTTGCTGTTACTGATCTAGCGGCCTATTAACTAACGCCCTTTGGCCCGTATTATCTACACATTATTGTTGCTGTTACTGATCTAGCGGCCTATTAACTAACGCCCTTCGGCCCTTATTATCTACACATTATTGTTGCTGTTACTGATCTAGCGGCCTATTAACTAACGCCCTTTGGCCCGTATTATCTACACATTATTGTTGCTGTTACTGATCTAGCGGCCTATTAACTAACGCCCTTTGGCCCGTATTATCTACACATTATTGTTGTTGTTACTGATCTAGCGGCCTATTAACTAACGCCCTTTGGCCCGTATTATCTACACATTATTGTTGTTACTGATCTAGCGGCCTATTAGCTAACGCTCTTCGGCCCGTATTATCTACACATTATTGTTGTTACTGATCTAGCGGCCTATTAGCTAACGCCCTTTGGCCCGTATTATCTACACATTATTGTTGCTGTTACTGATCTAGCGGCCTATTAGCTAACGCTCTTCGGCCCGTATTATCTACACATTATTGTTGTCGTTACTAATCTGGTGGCCTGACTCCCTTCGGTCTACGTAATATTTTCTATTAGATTACAGAATATATAATGCACTTCTACTTAATATAATGCATTTATCTTAGTCAAATGAAAATAATACCTATTTCATTTCTAGCACACTTTCAGTTCTGTATGTAAGAAAAAGAAACCGTCCAGCATTTATCGCATTTGTGGTGCCTGACTGGGTGGGCACCTTTAAGACCTCTGCACATCAACTAAACTCCAAAAATCATGTGACCGAAGGTCTGTAAAATGTATGGTTGCTAACACCATATTCTCTATACGCCACTTGGCGTGACGGGGGTACTTTACTCTTTTTTTTACTACATCAACTATATAAAAACTAAGGCACTTTTCCCTCCTTCTCTCCTTTTTCTTCTTCCTTCTTCCAGCCCTCCCTGTTGAGCATAGGTCTTCAATATATATTTCCCAGCTGTCGTGTTTCTTACCATTCTTTTAAAATCGTTCCATGTTTTCTCCATCCCCTTCCTATATGCTTCCTCCTTTCTTCTCCAGGTATATTTTGGTATTCCCCTTTGCCACTAGCATTTGAGCACAGTTAAAATATAGGCTATGTGTAGGCTATTTATTTTCAAAATTCATCTACGTGAGCGCATTTACTGAAATAAGTACGGTATATCCTCGAAGAACAAAAGATCATCGACACAGTTTGGCGCTGGCCATTCTCAGTCACAAGGCGCTATTAATTAGTAACAATCCGGTATCCAACCGCGCCTGATACCCAAGTAAACCCAGTAAACTGACCGTACTAATCACAAATTGACTACATCCGTCCGAAGTGATATTGAGAACAATCCCTGCGTCGAGTATCTACTCTCTTACACGGAAACAAGGTTTCACTGAACACTGTTGGACACCAATTTGAAACAGCTGTTTCCCTTTCTGAATTGTTTCAATACCACTTTTAACTACTTGAATTCCACACACTCTTGGCCCGTCCTCCTCAATGCAGGTTGTGGTATCAGTGATCCATTTAGGAAACGGTTAATTTCAGAACTAACTAAATTTCCAGGCCTTCGCCATTTTTGTAGTTGCTCCCCCTTTGCTGACGTTGTACGCAACAAGCGTCAGTCATTGCCTTTCTCCAGGCCGTAGGCGTGGCTTTAAGTAATCCATCATTGTGATTGAAAAGAAAGGCTAAAAACAGCATTAGGAGGCTACAGAGACAAAGGGTGTTCATGAAACTATAACATTAGAAAATATAACAGTGTAATTTATAACAATATAAAGTATAACACAAATAAACAAAAATAATATGAGCTGCAATATTTCCAATAATCACACTAAAATTAATCCATTATAAATAATAACGCTATAAACTAGGGCACGTAGTGCTTTTCGTGATCCATCTGGGCGAGATGTTCGATCTAATAAAAAAGAGTCTATGTCTGCCAACTTTAGTTCTCTTATCGGTGTTCTCTTCATTGTCTCTTTAAATATATTTCTCTTTCTGTATCTTTCTGTTTCCCATAAGAGCTTGTTTTTGAGATTCGTTTGTTGTTTTTCTCAATACATGCCCTATAATTCCATCTTCTCTTCTTAATTGTAGACGAAATCCATTTCTCTTAACTTTATGTTAGTCTTGAATTCATTCTTTTGTACGAGTATCCTTTTCAGGCATTTGTCTTGGAAAGCGTTTATTATTCTCAATCTGTTATTTGTTTTCCAGCTTTCTTAAGCGTAGGTAAGAGTTTGTAATGTGTTTGAGTTGTCCATTTTAATTAAAAATGGCCAAAAATTTTTAACAGAAGGGACACTGCAAGAATTGATAAGTCTGAAATTGGGATATGTACAGTTGAAGACAATCTAGAAAATAATGGATTGTCTTTATCAGTTCATCTGAGATTGCTTAATATAAATGTCAAACTGGCCTTATGTGGATCAGAAATATTTTCAAGATCAGTCAGAATATAATGAAAATATAGACTTGTATTAAGTGCATCTTCAAACAGAAAACTTCAGATCAGATGGCCAGGTACTAATTGAAATTGTAAGGTAGGGTAGAAAATAAATAAACTCACGGTGGAAAAATGGTAAACAAAAACGTGACAAGTTGGGTACAGCACACGGTTCTAATGCCTACCACACGCATTACTAGATAAGTGCTCGAGTGGAGCCAACAGTTAAGGAGGAAACAGGAAGTCCAAGAAAAACATTCAAGCAAAATCTTAAGTTAGATAGGAGTTTCTGATTTTTTTGATGAGTTATTGACAAGACTGAAAGAGACACAATGGAAAAACTCATTGGAGATTAGATTACAATGAACAAAAGAAATTATTTGTAGACAAGAATTAGTCCGTATATTAATTGTTTTTTTTTAAACTGTCGAGTTTTGACCACGTTTTCTGTATAATAAAGAGAAGTTTGTGTATCTATTGCTTCAAAATGCGTATATTGAGTTATTACACTTTGATGTCCATATGTCGTCAAGAACTATCATTTTTGTCAGATAATAATGTGCTCTGTGATGTTCCTTTTTAAAGACTGCCAGAAGAAAAAAAAACGCAAAACTATTATGTTTTGCCAAATAGCTTATAGTTCTACTTATAAACTAATCTAAAACATGAACACTGGCACTTTAGAGAACAAGTAGAATAATAGATCGGGAATCTTCACACTTCTGCTGCTGCGTTCACCTCAAGATGTTACTATTAACAAATTCGAAGAAAGCATTCATCAGCTCAAGGCTAGTGGCACCTCAATACAGATTGTTCATCTAAAGTGCTGGCGATGACTGCTAGAGCCTTCTTTATTCATCATATGTTGGGTATGATTGTAGTAGATATTCATCAATGATTGTAGTAGATATTCATCAGTCATTTTGCCAGTGCCACAGTCACATCAATAAGATAAAGGTAAAGTACGATGCTTGAATCGGCGTCTTAGCACGCACGTTTTCCCCCATATATGCTCGTTCGCCTATCCAGAAGTGTTCGGAGACTTCTGGATAGTGTCGATTCAAGGATCGAAACTCACAATGCGAGGTGGAATTCCTCACCTTCCCAGAGTACTACCCATTTCTGCCAGCGGCTGGGTCGACCGCTGGGGTATTTTTTGTTGTCAACGACGAGTACAACTCACACCGCTTCCTGCGGGAATCAAACACTGGTTGTCCGAACGTCGGTAGCCCAGTCCTATGGTTTTCCCAAATAGGTTACCGAGGCCCCCATTCATTAGAGGTTCATATACTTAGGGTGTTGAATTCAGATTATAGGTTACAAAAGTTACATTAGACTGTTGCGATCTGTTTGCAATGTCGACGTTGCTATTTTTTCCTATCTTTTGAACTGTAGTAAGCATAATTTTTTTTTTTGTAACCATGCTATTCAGTGTTCAATTTGTTCATATATTTATTCACGACAAAACACTTTACAGTTCAACATTTCTGGCAGAGTTTTAGAGTGGTCCTTTTAGATTATTCAGATGTTCGATCCCATGATTCCGCGGCGCTGAGAGTCCTAACTCCGGACATCATCTCTTAGTGACTTCTCCATCTGTGAAGATGACTGGGAACATCTGGCAAGTAAACGCACATCATGGAGAGCATGTATAAGGAATGGTATAACATCATTTGAGACCGTGCTAAGGCAAAACTTAGAAGAGAAAAGACTCACGAAAAAGGATGGAAAACCCTGTGGACCAGTGGGCCTGACTTGTTCATTCTGCGGCAGTGTGTGTTTGTCAAACATTGGTAGAATTAGTCACGAGAGAAGCTGCTCGACAAAAACAAAGCCTAAAAAAATACAAAATAGAAAAAAAAAAACTCGTCATGGGACATAACGTACATGTAAGATAATCTTAGTGATTTCAATTTAGACCTACGACACGCTATTTTTGTTGTAATGTAATCAGTATTACGCCCTTACTCTCTCTCTCTCTCTCTCTCTTTCTCTCTCTCTCTCTCTCTCTCTCCGCGATCAGGACTCAATCAGAGTAGGATTCCAGACTCTCACATGAAGACAGCTGTCTGTTTAAGTGAATTAATTGACCCCACAGACAGAACATAACAATTAGAGTCTGTTAAATCCATTCTGATTGAATATATGTGGCCCAGTGCATCCGATTTCAGCCAGCATTTTATTCAGGTTTGCTTTCCTTAGCCTTTGATTGTACCCATTCTTCCTGCAAGGCAGCAGATTTTCTTTTCTGTAGGAGGATTCTGCCCTTAGATGGTCGGCCCTCCCAGGTTTACGAGCACCATCAGCCCGAGTCACTAGAGGTGACAACACAGACATGCACACACAAAGATATGAGATGTAACTAACACTGACATACACACAACGATATGAGGCATGACTAACACTGACACACACCAAAATATGAGATATGACTAACACAGACACACACACACACACACACACACACTAAGATATTAGATCTGACTAACACAGACACACTCTTAAATATGAGATATGACTAACACAGATATACACACTAAGATATGAGATATGACTAAACACAAACACACAAGGATATGAGACATGACTAACATAAACACGCACTCACAATGATAGAAGATGTGACTAACATAGACATACACACAAATATATGAGACACGACTAACATAGACATGCACACACAAAGGTATGAGATGTGATTAACATAGACATGCACACAAAGATGTGAGATATGACTAACATATGTCACGTCCGTGTTAGTCATATCTCATATTTTTGTGTGCATGTCTGACTAACATGGACATGCACCCACAAAGATATGACACATGACTAACACAGATACACACTAAGATATGAGATATGACTAAACACAGACACACACACAAAGATTTGGTTATTTGGTTATAGAAGGCCCCGGTATCACTCCAAACGAATTAAAATCCATAATTGCTCAACCGCCCGTGCCAGCGTAATCATCCGAATTAATATCTCATCTTCCAAACAAAGAAAGGTAACTGTAATCCCCATCGTAGCAGTCTCAGCACACGCCAAAAGACATAAGGCGAAACCGCGCAGAAAGTAAACACAGCCAACTGTTCCCTGTCATACGATATCATCATTCATCGTAAACAATTGGAATATCGAAACACGATCAAAACGGATGAGACACACCGCTCACGGTGTGCACATAGCACTTAACTCAGTAGCTCCTGAAACAAGCCCTTACAGATTTTATTTCCCAGAAAAAGTCAGGTAACCATTTAAATCTAGATCTACATGGAAGCTGTCGACCAGGAGCGAACCCGACCGCTTGTCCTATGTAATCCACTGAACTATCGCGGCTCCACTGGCCTATTGTGATATGATCATATTACCCAAGAAATTGCTTTGTTTTGTCTGTTTGCTATTCCCTTCACAGTCGAGATACACGGGATGTTCTTGACAGTGATATTTAGTTATGGTGTTGGTTGATTGTCTGGCGGTGGAAGAATTAGAGGCACTAACATATCTCAAACTTGTTGTCAATTTTAGACTTTACAGTGGTATATGGTGATCGAAGACGTGTTAAGTGGATAACATTTAAATTTGACAGGTTTCCTAGTTGCAACGTAAATTGTGAATTACGTGTTCATTCGAACAAAGTAAGAAATCATTTTAAAAGTATAAATACAAGATGGCAGCAACAAAAATTAAACTCAATATTGATTGCTTTGATCTGTATTTACTTTAGCGTTGGTTATTTTATTAGTTTTAATACAAGATGGCAACAACAAAAATTAAACTCATTATTGATTCATTTTGAGCTGTATTTACTTTAGCGCTTATTATTTTATTAGTTCTGTTTTGTATTGCTTGTTGTCTCAGATGAGGGATTTTAATTCCTTATCTAGATCTTATTTTCTGTTTTCTTGTCTTGAATATACGACCGTCATCGTTGTATTTTTATAGTGCTACAGTAGTTAGAAGTCGACCATCAGCTCTCCTCACGCAGGAACACCTCACCGTGGAGTTGTGATTCTTCCTCCTCTTTTACTTCTGCGATCATGACTCATTCAGACTAGGACTCTGGACTCTCTTATGAACTCTATTATGTGCTTTCTCTCTGTGTTTGTTCGGGTGCATTTTTTCATGATTATGTCTTCCTTAAGTTCTGGTAGTTTATATTTCCCGTGGAGAGTCATACATAATGAGCATATGGGTTTTAGCATTATTTGGGACTGTACCGGATCGCTAGTTGTCATTACTTTGGATATTGGCGTAAAGATGCTCCTCTTCAGTCTTCCTTTTCCGAAATCGGTTTGATAGGCTGAAAAACGTGTATGAAAGCTGTGATTCACCGTCAGCTATTGCGCACGTTAACCGTTTTTTTTCTCACGTCATATATTTATGTTTCTTCATTTCTTTTAAGAAACGTCCCCGAATGAAAAAATAGGTTTTGTTGATTTATTTGTTATAGGTCTACCCCACCCGCACTTCTCGGTTTTCAAGCATTAATATGGAGACAAGGCGCCTCACAGCAGCAGAGCTAGAAGTTGTCAACGACTCAGAGCTGATAGCTTGCAGCATGATTGGTGAATTAGAACCATCAAAACCCTACTCCACCTCTTCGCGGTGCCTCTAGAAACAGACTGACCTCACGTCAGGCCAAGCGAACACGGATCGAAGAGGGAAGGCCACCCGGTACTCAAAAATGTGTTGCTGCAATCTGATCTGTGGACTGATAGACGCAAATTAACATCTCAACGCATCTACGGCCACATAACGTTCTTTTCCTGAATAATGACGAATTGGTCAATCAGTTCTTTTATTAGTCATCGGGTGAACGCAAGAAAGAAAGAAGCATTAACATTGTCATCATGCCTCTCGGCCGCTCCCCGCAACTTTGTTGTCACGTAACGTACAGGTAACATAATCTTAGTGATTTCAGTTTAGACCTACGACACAATATTTTGGTAAATATCACAACCTCATTGCAAAATGCGAAACAACAAAATTTGCGCCATATTTAACACTCTTTCCAAACAAACGAGTCACAACAGCATTCGATCATTTTGACAAACTCCAATAACTTTGAACAAATTTCGAAGATTAACTTTTGTTGAGTTTTATACATTCAGTTAACAATTTCATAAAAGTTGTACTAGAACACCATCATATATAAAAGCTTAATATCGTCAAGAAAAACAAGTAGTTACAGTTTGACCTAGAGGTGAGAGGTGAAGAAATCGAAATGTAATACTGGCCTGAATGTATAAAACTCAACAAAAGTTAATCTTGTAAATTTGTTCAAAGTTATTGTAGTTTGTCAAAACGATCGAATGCTGTTGTGACTCGTTTGTTTGGAAAGAGGGTTAAATATGGCGCAGATTTTGTTGTTTCGCATTTTGCAATGAGGTTATGATATTTTCAATCTCGCATAGACTTCGACATATCTTATTTGTGATGCGACAGTGTGGGAGAGGCGGGGAATTACTGTATTCTGTTTGTCTTCCTTTTTTTATAATACTCGCTTGGAAATCGCATGGAAAGGTCAGGATGTATAGTTGGAGTTCAATGTTTACTCTCTCCTACCTTATTCAACATCATCTTGGAAAGAATCATGACAGATGCTTCAGAGAACCATGAAATTACTGTCAGTATTTGTGGCAGAACTATTAATAACTTGATATTTGCTGATGGCACCGAAGATGTATCAGGGACAGAGCAAGAACTAACAGACCTGATATAACATCTCGGTGTATATGGCGTGGAGATCAATGATGAAAACATTGATGAACTATCTGTAGAAAAATTCAAAATAAATCGACAAGAACTAGAAATTGTTGACAAATTTAAATATATACTTGTAAAAACCTGAAATGTTGGCCAGAATAACACAGACTGTTGCAGCCCATACAAGTGTAATGTATGTTTGGAAAGACACGAATATTTGTCTTGGTTCTAAAATTAGGCTTTTTCTTACCCGTGTTATATTAATTGCTCTAAACGCTTGCGAAAATGGATCCTTATAACAGTGCTACACAAGAAAACACAAACTCTGGAGATTGCATGTAACCGTAAGGTTTTGGACATCTCTTAATTATATTGTATTACAAATAAACAAGTTTGCAAATAGATACAACAAGAAATCGGAGGACATGAAGATCGCTCGACTATTATGGAGAAATGCCAAATGAAATGGTTTAGTCAGGTATCTTGATTATCTGGTCAGGTATCTTGATTATCTGTTCAGGTATCTTGATTATCTGGTCAGGTATCTTGATAATCTGTTCAGGTATCTTGATTATCTGTTCAGGTATCTTGATAATCTGGTCAGGTATCTTGATTATCTGTTCAGGTATCTTGATTATCTGTTCAGGTATCTTGATTATCTGGTCAGGTATCTTGATAATCTGGTCAGGTATCTTGATTATCTGGTCAGGTATCTTGATTATCTGGTCAGGTATCTTGATTATCTGGCCTGGCAAAGACCGTCCTGGGAGGAGGGAACCGGGAAAGGTGTGAGAAGGAGAGGTGGATTGAAAGGGATGGGAAGATAACATCAAAGTAGGGAAAGACCTCGACTTCACAGTCCCAAAGTATAGTTGAAGATGAAGAGAAGTGGGGAACGTTGACGAAGTCTGTCAGTAGGGATAGAACCCCCAAGGTTTTGGGAAAAGAAGAAGACTCGCTTGGCCATATTGGTTTCCAGAACCTTCACAAGAATGAGGAGGAGCGTCGCGATTCGCTCTACTTCACTGGTTTTGTCGGTAGCAATTAGCTGTGAATCACTGGTCGCTGTTCAATCATTCACTATCTTCTTCTTCTACCTTTTTAGCTCCCAGTGGAGCATAGGTCTTCAACAAACATTTTCCAAGTCATTCTGTTTTTTGCCATTCTTTTAAGATCATTCCATGTCTTCCCCATCATCTTCATCTCTGCTTCTATCTGTCTTCTCCAAGAACTCATTGGTCTTCCTCTTTGTCTTTTCCCCTGGGGATTACAAAAAAGGGTCTGTATTCACTATGCCGCCCATTAATATATTGCTGCTATTTTGTTTGTGTGGGTGCCGCGAGTGGTTAGTGAACTGGACTACAAAGGACAAGAGGTAGGGTTCGGTCCAACCGACGGCTTTCGGGTTCACCCAGCCTTTAATGGGTACTGGATTTTTTTTCTGGGAAAGTAAAGTGGCGCTGGCGTAATACCGGCCACATTACCCCAAAAATCATGTGCCGAAGGTCTGTAAAATGAATGGTCACTAACACCATATTCCCATATACGCCACTTGGCGTGACGGGGGTACTTTACTTTTTTTTATTTTGTTTGTGTCTTCGTCATTGTTATTTAGTTTTATTTTGTTTTGGAATTTGTACAATGTTTATTTAACCTTACTTTGACCATATTGTTTAAGTTCCTATTTATATTTCTTCTACTTACTCCGACCTTTTGATAACAGAAGTCTGTTTTGTTAGTCCTGAATTAAAGTTCTTTTAGAATATAAACATTAATTTATTTGTATACACAAAGCTGAAAAGCCATATTTTGCTATTTATTTTATTTATTTAAACTTCTCAGCGTTCTTTTTGGTTGGCATGCATATTTCAACTGTTTGTCACAGTGTAAACGCGATTTTAGCTGTTTTCATTATTCTTATAAAAGATATTTCAAAGCCACTAAAATGGATCCAAAATGATTGTAAAAAGTGAGACAGATACACATTTTAAAGGAACAACAATGGCAGTCATATATTCGCAACGAACCACACTCATAAAAACAAACAACAAAATAAACATGGTACTAGTGTCTCCCCGTTACACTAATAGTAAATGTGGTGCTTATACAAAATAATGTCGCCCTTTACCAGGAGAAGCATAGATGAGGAGAACATATTTCCCATAAGTGTTTGTACGTAATTGTCAATGTAGTCAAACTGCACATACCCTGTTCATTTGTTCAATCTGTTTTCATGATTCTTGATACATACTCAAACGTTTTCAATTCTGTTAAGATTTGGACGGTTTCCCTATTGCTTTCATTTTTTCACCTACAGCCATGCGTTGGGTTAAGGATATGTTGAAATGTGCATCCATCGTGATGCATGACCGGCATAAATGACAGAAGGTGTTTCTTTCGTTTGCCGATTTACCTTTTTTCATGAGAAAGCAGATGAAAATAAGCACTAGAGTGGCATCCCTTCCTGAAGCTCCCCCCCCCTTTTTCCTCCTCGCCCCCCCCCCTCCCACGATATAATTTCATGATTATGTTGTGGGCTGCAGGACCAAATATTAATTTGAACACAATAAGAGCGAAAAGAACGTCCAAGTGAGCAAATCCCATTGTTTCCTGAGACGTGTTAACGTTGTTCGTGGCATCAATGCCAGCGCTTCTGTTTGTTAATGTCTGTGAACAACAGTTGCACAATTTATCTTTTTTTTTTTAATTTAAAAACACATATTTTTTTTTTTTTACATAATTCATCCAATGGAACTCCCGGTTGACAGCAGCATTAGACACCGCCGTCCGTCCACTATTGTTTGCTTGAATGAGCTCAGCCCGAAGGATGGCTCTTTGTACTCAACATTATCATCCTCCCACCACCTTCTTTTCGTAAAATTCCATTGTCTACTGTTTCCTCGCAACTCTCAAAACTGGAATGTTCAATGTTTGTAATAATGTTGAATAATAATTTTGTAATAATGTTGAAACAGTTCATTTCCTTCATTCCACAAAATGGAATGTTCAATGTTTGTAATAATGTTGAATAATAATTTTGTAATAATGTTGAAACAGTTGATTTCCTTCATTCCACAAAATGGAATGTTCAATTTTTATAATAATTTTGAGTAATAATGTTGAAACAGTTGATTTCCTTCATTCCACAAAAAATGGAATGTTCAATGTTTGTAATAATGTTGAAACAGTTGATTTCCTTTATTCCACAGACTGGAACGTTCAATGTTTGTAATAATGTTGAATAATAATTTTGGAATAATGTTGAATCAGTTGGTTATTTTCATTCCACAATCGTAAAAATAACAGGTTTTGACTTTGTATCCATTTTCTGCAACCAACATTACCAATTATCGATTGTTTTATTATCATGATTACGCCACTTTTTCTACTACATTTGGTCGTGATTGCCCACTGGAATAGAGTGCAAGTTTGGGCCAGAACACGAATATTAAACCAGATTTTTAGCATGGATAACATAGTAATCAGACAGTAAATTGTTTTCTCTTTTGCGAAATAATGTATGAATCTACGGAATTAACTGGTCATCTCAGCTATCATTGATCTTATAATGTCTCACACTTTTAGTATTGATCGTTTGTCACTTTAAGAACCCGTTGTACGGTCAGCATTTGTCTTATACACCAGTCTTGTAATACTACAGGTGGTTCTATCTGTTTACTAGTTCCCAAGTTCCAGTGTTGGCTGAAGAAAACACTAAACGACACTTGTAATTGGTTTCATCACAAAGCAGGTGCTTGATGGTTCGTTTATTTTCCTTCATGACTGTAGCCTTTAATTGCTATGTACTGTTAAAAAAAAATCTCTACACTTATACCGTCTTCAAGCATGAACGTTCTCAGGTGTCACAGAATAGTATTCTCAAATCTTTCATGGGCTTGTCGATGTTCTTTTCATGGGTTTGTTGATGTTCTTTCCACGGGTTTCTTTTATGTTCTTTCCATGGATGTGTTGATGTTCTTTCCAACCCTTCTGTTATCGCTTGCAAATGTCACAATTAAAGGGAGCTCACTCTCACAAACATAACTGACATTCTGCGATGCTTGAATTCATCGAAATGAACCACAACAAGATACCCTTCACAAACGGTGTTTTGTCGTAAAAATAGTACTATTTCAAGCACACAAAAAACTATCTCAAGATAGTTTAACGTGTTTCTCATTTCATGAAATAGCACAACATGAAATTGAAAGAAACGACGTTCATTTTTCTTTAAATAAAAACCGAAAGAAAAATTCCTAACCAGTTTCATGTTTTTTATTTTATGTTTTTTCCCTTTAACTATCTCTCCCCTTGTGGGTCTAGTGGATGATTTTACCGGCTGTCTGTAGCCGCCATTTTGTCAGTTTATGACACGCTTGTGATAAGACTTCAGGTCTAGCAGGCAAATAGAGTTCGGAGATGATCCTTAATATTTCGTCACCTGCATCTATTTCAGCCCGATTGACGAGCGGTAGAGGGATCTGCTAAAGTGATTACCCGGGCGTCTATCTCAAATGTACAGTCGTTTCTCCCTCAGCACAGACTGGCTGCGCAAACATCTCCGGCTTTGATAATGTGGTAAACGATACTGGAATATTGGCTCTTAGGTGATTGTGAAGTGTGTCTGCGTGTGTGTGTCTGTGTGTCTGTTCGTCTTGGAGGAGATGCATTCACACTTACATACCAGTGTTTCTGGTATGGTCCAGAAGTATTCAGAAACGTTGATATTTTCTAGGTAGTTAGGCAAACATCTGTCTTTTCTAGGTAGTTAGGTAAACATTGGTCTTTTCTATGTAGTTAGGGAAACACTTAGTCTTTTCTAGGTAGTTAGGTAAACATCTGTCTTTTCTAGGTACTTAGATAAACATCTGTCTTTTCTGAGTAATTAGTAAACATCTGTCTTTTCTAGGTTAGTAAACATTCGCCTTTTCTAGGTAGTTAGATAAACATCTGTCTTTTCTAAGTAGTTAGGTAAACATCTGTCTTTTCTAGGTACTTAGATAAACATATGTCTTTTCTAAGTAGTTAGGTAAACATCTGTCTTTTCTAGGTACTTAGATAAACATCTGTCTTTTCTAAGTAGATAGGTAAACATCTGTCTTTTCTAGATTGGTAAATATTTGCCTTTTCTAGGTAGTTAGACAAACATCTGCCTTTTCTAGGTAGTTAGGTAAACATCTGTCTCTTCTAGGTAGGCAAACATTTGTCTTTTCTATGTAGTTAGGTAAACATATGTCTTTTCTAGGTAGGTAAACATTTGTCTTTTCTAGGTACGTAAACATTTGTCTTTTCTAGTTATTTAGGTAAACATTTGTATTTTTAGGTAGGTAAGCATTTGTCATTTCTGAGTAGTTAGGTAAACATTTGTTTTTCTAGGTAGTTAGGTAAACATATGTCTTTTCTAGGTAGGTAAACATTTGCCTTTTACTTGTAATGAGGTAAACATCTGTCTTTTCTAGGTAGGTAAACATTTGTCTTTTCTAGGTAAGTAAACATTTGTCTTTTCTAGGTAAGTAAACATTTGTCTTTTCTAGGTAATTAAACATTTGTCTTTTCTAGGTAAGTAAACATTTGTCTTTTCTAGGTAAGTAAACATTTGTCTTTTCTAGGTAAGTAAACATTTGTCTTTTCTAGGTAAGTAAACATTTGTCTTTTCTAGGTAAGTAAACATTTGTCTTTTCTAGGTAAGTAAACATTTGTCTTTTCTAGGTAAGTAAACATTTGTCTTTTCTAGGTAGGTAAACATTTGTTTTTTTCTTGGTAAGTAAACATTTGTCTTTTCTGAGTAGTTAGGTAAACATTTGTCTGTTCTATGTAGTTAGGTAAACATTTGTCTGTTCTATGTAGTTAGGTAAATATTTGTCTTTTCTTAGAACTTAGTTAAGCTTTTCTGAGATTTCGGGAGAAAAGAAGTTTGGATGAAAGAAAAAATATTTAATGATTGCAACATAAGGAAATTAGGACGTCAATCTCTCTCACATACAAACTCTGTAACGAAGTCGGTGTAACGGACAGAAAGGCTAACATATAGCGACCTACTGTAAACTGTTTTAATATAGCAAAACTTGCACGTTAGAGAGAACGACTACCAGCGAGGAAGGTTCAATCGACAGAAGTAAAAAAAAAAACATAAGGAAGGGAAATAATTATTCAGAGGTAATGAATCGATTATATAAAACATGTGTTGAAAGTTTTAAAATAATATCCTTTTATCCTAACAGGGAACCATTAACCAGAATGGCAAAATGACAAGGTTAAAGTAATTAATGGGGTAATGGCGCGTGAAATGGCAACACAGAAATGGGGGCTTTTATGTAGACTTGAGGTAAGGTGCCTCACAACCTGATGGCTCCCGGTTAGAGCCAAGTTCACTGAGATCAAGTGAGTAATCAACCTGGAGTTTGCTAACTGATGCCTAAACGTGCGTTAACTATGCTCTGTGCATTGTCCAAAATTTGTTAAATGAACAATTTGAAATCTTTCATTATTGTTCTCGTTTTCTCATGATATGTGTACCTTTATTTAATTCACCTATCTCAGAGCTACCGAGAGTGTTTTGCTTGTGTATATTTAGAAGAGAACATTATAATCTGACAAATTAATCAAAATCATCAAATTAAAATTATTGTACTATATGGTTCACCATCAAGTACCGGGCCTGCTGGCGTAGGTGATTATGTCTCTCCACAACTTTCGATCACGACAGTTATTTATCATTTATGTTCTTGACCTTCTGCCAAGTCATTCTCTTAAGCTGTCTGGTATCTTTTCTCTTTGCTTCCATCTTTCTCTTCGTCCCTCAATTTTCCCAGTTGTTACTATATATTCCAGCTGTTCTCTTCTCATTACATGGCCAAAAAATGATGGTCTCTTCTTAATATTGAAATTAGCTCTCTTTTGGCATTGGCCTCTTTCAGAACGTTTTCATTACTCTTCTTAGCTGTCCATGATATTCTCAACATTCTTCTGTAAAACCACATTTCTACAGACTCCAGTGATTTTCTTGTCTGTTGTCCTATTGTCCATAATTCACATCCATATGTTAAGACTGGCTCTACATAACATTTAAGAGCTCCTTTTCTTGTTTCTATTGTCAAAAATTGACTGCATAGTATCTTCCTCATTTTTTGGAAAGCTGCTTCTGCCTGAGCCATTCTGCATATAACCTCTGTTGTACATCTTCCGTCTGAGGTTAACAAAGTTCCCAAATATTTAAATTCATTTACCTGTTTTAATATTGTTCCACTTGTTTTTATTTTGCACCGAGGTGATGTCTTTTTCTTTGTTGCTACCATTACTTCTGTCTTTCTGCTATTATATATGGTTACTGAAGATTTAAAAAAAAGCATTAATTGCTTCCACATACAAAAAAAAAACTGAACTTTCAATGTCAGCCATAGATAACCAGCAAGACGTTTGTTGGTTTTCTGACCTTCCATAAAATATTGTATGTTTGTTCCTGCTGAAAGCTTATTGGGCCGAAACGTTGTTCTAATGTGTGTGGTCCACTTATTACGTAACGCTTTAACCATACCGTTTTTTTTTCATATTTCCATGAAACAATTGGTTTCACAAAATATGAAAGATTTATTTATTTTAGACTGCCTTCATAATAACACTCGGAAGATAATGATTACGTTGGCTGGAACGTGCCAGAAGAAAAGACAACATCACCATATTTATTTTTAGCTACTCGAACAATATTTACTTGGAGTTGGTGATATATAGATATATAAATACCTACATATAAAGAAGGGATTTTTATTTATGATTTCTCTCTGCGGTAACCACCCCTGGTCTCAGCAGTTAGGCCCGGCTTGAAACGTCAATTAAACATGGACGGAAAAAAATATGAGTACCTCCGAAGACGGAGTTATCTGCATGCATGACAAGGGATCCTCTTGCACACGGCTACCAGGACAAAATAGATTAACACGCAAAATTCAGTTCCTAGTCTCTAGGGCCTTCGCCAGAGGTGAAAGCTGGCGAATGAAAAAAAAAATATATATATACATATATATAGAAGGCTGTTTGTGGGTGAACTAGAATTGAGATATGAAAGTTATTTAAGGCATTTCAGGGGTTCTTCTCTATTTGTACAAACATATTCGTAAAATCTGGAAGAGGAACGTAGGGTATCGATAATAAAGCTAAGAAAGCATCACCATCTGCTTATAAAACACCTCAATCTGTCGAGGAAACATCACTACCTATAAAGCGTGCATAGTTTTGGAAAGCTATTTTTGATTGGGAACTTCATCCTCTTCTTTCCTGCCTCATTTGCCTTTCTGCGACCAGGGAAGATATACATTGCGGTCTTTTGCTCTTCTGTTGACATCTACTTTATTATTTATGTTGTTAATGTTATGTTATGTTTCCTAGTGTTTCTAATATTTCATATTTAGTGTTTTTAATATTATATCAATCCATCTTTTCTTTGTGCTCGACCTTGAGTCTGGTGGTTTATTAAAGGCTCGTTGTTTTGATCTTTCTGTCTTATCACGTGGCCAAACTATCTTATCTGTTGTTTATCTGTGTTTTCTATGACGGGAATTACTCCCAACCTTTTTTTCCCTCAAGTTCTTCATTTCTGATCTGATCTCTCCGCCTGTTTCCTGTTATTCGTCTAACACATGTTTGGGAACAAATATTCATTTACTATCAGGTTCAAGATAACTAGGCAACATTTAGCTTGACAAATGTGCAATAAAGCAGAGTTTGATAAATATTTTGCAACAAACATTAGCCCCTTTTCTTCTGCGACCATAAAATGCATGCTTTAAATTATAGTGGGAGCCACGATAGCTGGTGGTTAGTAAAAGTAAGTAAAGAGCCCCGCCACGCCAAGTGGCGTATAGGGAATATGGTGTTAGTGACCATAAATTTTACAGACCTTCAGCATATGATTTTTGGGGTAATGTTGTCGGTATTACGCCCGTGCCACTTTACTTTCACAGAAAAAATCCGGTGCCCATTTAAGGCTGAGTGAACCCGGAAGCCATCGGTTTGGGTTCAAACCTGACCTCTTGTTCTTTGTAGTCCAGTTCACTAACCACTGAACTATCGTGGCTCCTCTGGTGGTTAGTGAACTGGACTAAAAAGGAGAATAGGTCGGGTTTGATCCTGATCGATGGCTTCCGGTTTCACCCAGTCTTAAATTGGTACTTGGGTTGAATTTTCTGGTTTAGTAAAGCGGCACGTGTGTAATACCGACCAAATTACCCCAAAAATCACGTGCCGAATGTCTATAAAAATTATCGTCTAATTTTAAGTTATGGAACAATGTATGTTCCTCTTTCTAGGTACAAAGTTGTTCATTGTTTCGTCTCAGCACAATCCTCACGTGGACGACTCACCAACCAGGACTTTACAGTAATACCCCTTGTTTTAACGAATCGCACCGGGCCCTGCATGACTATCATTGATTCACAATTAGTCGGAGCTCCCCGCCTCTTTAATCTGCTAGTCTCAAGTCCGAGGGAGGCAACACCTGGCCTGGGGAAACTAACAAGCCGAGGGGAACCGATCAGGGAATACGCCGTTCTCAAGACTGATAGAAGCAGATGCCAAACTCATCAAATCTACATCCCACCTCGATTATTTTTATTTTTGTATAGCTCATAAACTGTGGAATTTTGCATGTCGTCTCGAGAAGAAATAGGTAAAGATAAACAAGAGACAGACATATGGAGAGAACGAGAGTAGCAGAAGAGTTTGCAAGTGTGTAAGATTGGTGTAAGAGAAAAGTTATACGATAAATTGTAACATTGGAGAAAGAAGAGTATATGAGAATGTAAGATTAGGGGAAGAGAAGAGAATGTAACATTTGGGGAAGAGAAGAGAATGTAACATTAGGGGAAGAGAAGAGAATGTAGCATTAGGGGAAGAGAAGAGAATGTAACATTAGGGGAAGAGAAGAGAATGCAAGAGTGTAAGATTTGTGAAAAAAAGGTATGTTATGCTATGTTAGGACCATCATCACTGCAATCCGGACATACCCATATGTGATCCAGTCTCCTAAAATTAGAGAAAAGTTTACAAGAGTGCAATATTAATGAAAGAGAATAATCTACAAGTGTAAGATTAGTGCAATAGAAAGGTTAATAAGAATATAAGATTAGGGCAAGAGAAAAGTTTACAAGTGTCAGACTAGAGGAAGAGAAAAGTTTACTAGTATAATATTAGAGGAAGAGAAAAGTTTACAAGTATAAGATTAGAGGAAGAGAAAAGTTTACAAGTGTAAGATTAAGGAAGAGAAAAGTTTACAAGTGTAAGATTAGAGGAAGAGAAAAGTTTACTAGTATAATATTAGAGGAAGAGAAAAGTTTACAAGTATAAGATTAGAGGAAGAGAAAAGTTTACAAGTGTAAGATTAAGGAAGAGAAAAGTTTACAAGTGTAAGATTAGAGGAAGAGAAAAGTTTACTAGTATAATATTAGAGGAAGAGAAAAGTTTACAAGTATAAGATTAGAGGAAGAGAAAAGTTTACAAGTGTAAGATTAGAGGAAGAGAAAAGTTTACAAGTGTAAGATTAGAGGAAGAGAAAAGTTTACAAGTGTAAGATTAGAGGAAGAGAAAAGTTTACAAGTGTAAGATTAGAGGAAGAGAAAAGTTTACAAGTATAAGATTAGAGGAAGAGAAAAGTTTACAAGTGTAAGATTAAGGAAGAGAAAAGTTTACAAGTGTAAGATTAGAGGAAGAGAAAAGTTTACAAGTGTAAGATTAGAGGAAGAGAAAAGTTTACAAGTGTAAAATTAGAGGAAGAGAAAAGTTTACAAGTGTAAGATTAGAGGAAGAGAAAAGTTTACTAGTATAATATTAGAGGAAGAGAAAAGTTTACAAGTGTAAGATTAGAGGAAGAGAAAAGTTTACTAGTATAATATTAGAGGAAGAGAAAAGTTTACAAGTATAAGATTAGAGGAAGAGAAAAGTTTACAAGTGTAAGATTAAGGAAGAGAAAAGTTTACAAGTGTAAGATTAGAGGAAGAGAAAAGTTTACAAGTGTAAGATTAAAGGAAGAGAAAAGTTTACAAGTGTAAGATTAAAGGAAGAGAAAAGTTTACAAGTGTAAGATTAGAGGAAGAGAAAAGTTTACAAGTGTAAGATTACAGGAAGAGAAAAGTTTACAAGTGTAAGATTAAAGGAAGAGAAAAGTTTACAAGTGTAAGATTAGAGGAAGAGAAAACTTTACAGAAATGTAAGATTAGGAGAAGAGAAAAGTTTACACTTGTAAGATTAGAGGATGAGAGCAGTTTACAAAAGTATAAGAATAGTGTATGGAAAATTTCGCTGGTTATAACATTTGAGAGACGAAAATCTTGTAAGAATGTAGACTTAATTAAAGATAAATGTGTGAAAATTTGCAAGTCTCAAGTTTAGTACAGATAATAATAGTTTTCAAGAATATAAGTTTATTTTAAAAATAATAGCTTTCGAGTTTTTGCGCTTCCGGTGAGACCAAAGATTGTAGTGTCTTTTCGTCGTTCATCGGCAAGGAAGTGTGATTTCATTTATGTGTGTTTCTTAATGAAGGAAATACAAAGTTCACGGTGTATCAATGTGGCGAAGAGACGTTTACCTGGGGTTGGCCACTCTCTAACGTGGAAATGGGTTCTGCATCTTGCGACCGAATGAGTGCACGTGAGTCTAGACCATCCACAGCCATCGACTTTCAACGACAAAACCAACATTGAAGAATTCAAATAAATCCTAAATGACAACAACGAGGAAGGAAAACAAAAAGGGCAAACGTGCCGGGTTGAGTAAGAAACAGACGAAGTGCGAGAGGTTAGGCCTAAAGTATGTGCGCATTACATACTGGAATTGTGCATCCATACATCAACGACAGCCCATTCTTGAAACGCTAATGTGCGGTGCCGATATAATGATTTTGTCAAGAAAAATATTACACTTCTTGGTGATAGGAAAGTTAGTACTCCTGGATTTCACTCTTTCTACAATAGACGATACATTACACATGCGATCTTTGCGCGAAACAACATGGTGGTAGCTGAAGTTGATATGTCTGCGTGGGACAGTGAAGATATGCAGGTACATGCGGTTAGGATGATCCCAGTTCCTTTCGTGGCTGTAAATGTGTATGCCAGTAATGAGAAGTTGGACACACAACAATGGCTGAATATCTTCACGTTTGAGAAGAACGTTATTTTCTGCGGAGACTTTAATGTTAAAGGCAACCAGTGGGGTAACGTCATAACCAACAAGCAGAGAAATGACCTAGAGAACGCACTGGTGTCGGTCGATTTAGTGTGCTTGAATAATGGAAGGGCAACCAGAATGGTCATTCGAACAGGAGACTGTGATAGTGTCATAGTTCTCGCACTGGTGTATTCCACCTTCGCACCAGTTTGCAGGTGGAGTGTACTGGGATTCCACGGTCTCGCACTGGTGTATTTCACCTTCACACCAGTTTGCAGGTGGGGTGTACTGGGATTCCACGGTCTCGCACTGGTGTATTTCACCTTCGCACCAGTTTGCAGGTGGAGTGTACTGGGATTCCACGGTCTCGCACTGGTGTATTCCACCTTCGCACCAGTTTGCAGGTGGGGTGTACTGGGATTCCACGGAATTGATCACTGTCTATGTGTGCCGTGATAATTGAGAAAGTCAGAAATAAAAGCCAGAAAAGCAAGCTCAGCACCTTCCACTATGAGAACACAGATCAGGACGCCATTAGCAAAATCAAACATAGGAGACAGGGAGCTCCTCGCAGGAGTCGGAGCGGTTGACGCAGCCACTCTGATGGAATGAAGTCGATGAAGCTTGGCGGAACAAGAGACAAACTGCCAAGACATGGCAGAAAGCTAGAAAGAATGGAGGAAAACAACCTGAGCATCTTGAAGCGTCTGAAAGAAGTGGTCGCCCATAATATGATGCACTTTAAACTATTTGCTAAGCAGGCTAGGGATGCCAAGTTGGATGATTTCTGCAAAAAAGTATGGTTAGAAATATTGCTAGCCACATTCTGGCGTGTTCATCAGAGCAAAACGACACAGAGGCATACCAAACTTCCAGAGCACAGGCTAGATATGGCACAAATCTGATCAGAGAAAAATGGAAGGCACTGCTTGCCGTTTACATTGAGTAGACTGACCAAAAAAATGAGGCTGCAAGCATGAGGATATTTTGGGCAGAATTGTGTGAGGATGTAGTGCTGGGAGAAGATCTCACAATCACAACCGATACCATTCGCACAACACTTAAAAAGTCACACAAAATTGCTCCCGATCCAGATGGTGTTCAGTATGACGACATAGGCGATTTAAAAGACGACTTGAAAAAACTGTCCAAAAAGTTTAATGCCAGCATTCAGAATGGCCAGATTAAAGTAGATGTGGCTACACATTCGATGTAGTGATTCGATGAGGATGATAAGAAAAGTGGAGGCGAGCTCTGTACGCAGACAATGAGTAGAGTCATTGCATAAGTCAAAAATACCTAGGATCAACTTTGTCTACTCCCCTGGACATGCTGGAGTACGGGGAATTAATTAGCGGACAGGTTAGCAAGCTGCGCTGTCGTTGAAGGCGGTCAACCAATAAATCGGGCAGACATCGTCAATGCCCTCCGAGATGTGGGAAGGGCAGAGGACTTCGACAAGCATGAGTCCACGTTACTTCCTCGGATGAAAGAGATGGAAGTTAAGATGGGCACAGCCGGAAACGAGAAACCTAGTGGGCGTATAAAAAGAGTTATCAATCACAACAGATCTCGAGTCGTTAGTCGCTGGACACTGCGAGACTTAATGAGGCGTGATTCTGAGCACCTATGGACATGTTCATAGTCAATGATGATGACTCGCAAATAACTCAATAACAATAACTCAATAGCTTTCAAGAGTATACGTTTAATGACAAATAATAGCTTGCAGCATTAACAAGTGGATGATGAATGTTTGCAAGAATTTCAGATTTGAAGAAAAAGATAGATTACACGAATATAGAAATATTAAAAAGAAAAGCTGTTCAAGACTTGTTAAAGTGATAGCTTTAGAACTGTGTGTGTGAGATTATGGGACAAGTATAATCACAACACTGTTAAGACTTGTGGTTGAAGTTTCATGCGTTTATGATAAGAAAGCATACTGTGTGCTTCAATTACTTATTCTGTAAATTTGCTGTTATTTATGTTCAACTTGAGCTTTGAGCCAAATGCGATAATTCACTGTTCCCATATAATTTCTCTTATTGCATATGCATTTCCCTATTTTGTTGGACGCGAATCATGGATAGTAAACAAAGGAAAAGATGATTAGAGGCCACCTAGATGCAATTTCTAAAAAAAAATTATTGAAAGTTGCCTGGACAGCTAAAAAGACCAACGAGGATATTCTCAAAGAGCTCAGCACAAAAAGGGAGCTCATAAAAAAACATCAGAAAGAAACAATCAACATTTTTCTGCCGCATCATGAGAACAGGAAAATTTGAATACTTGGTTCCAACAGGCAAAATACAGGGACAGAGAGATCACGGGCGACAAAGAGAGACAATACTAGATAGCTTTGTGTCATGGGATGGAAAACAGTCAAAATTAGAATTAACTATGCACGATGGATAGAAACTGGACTACAAGCGACAAGAGGTCGGTTTCGATCCTGATCGACGGCTTCCAGGTTCACCCAGCCTTTAATGGGTACCGGATTTTTTTCTGGGAAAGTAAAGCAGCACGGGTGTAACACTGACCACATTATCCCAAAATCATGCGCCGAAGGTCTGTAAAATATTATGGTCACTAACACCAAATTCCCCATACGCCACTTGGCGTGACGGGGCACTTTATTATTTTTTTCTTGCGATGGATAGAAGGTTGTGGAAGAACACGATCGCCTACGCCAACCGGTATAGCACATGATGATGATGTATTGCTGTCGTATGTTGATTAGATTTTCTATCACGTAACCTAAAGTTGTATGTCTGTTTCATTGTTAAAGTATACTTCTGTAGCTATTCCAGGCATCTTTCTATATTTTTCGAGCAGAATTATTGTCTTGTTAATTATATCCACTCATTTTTGTTAAACTTCTTGTTACTGGCCAAGTTGTGGTAGATTCCGGATAGGATCTGTAACAGATCACCACTAACCACCTTGGGTTTTCGCTCCGGAATTTCTGTTTGGAGCTCACTTCCCTAACATTTGCCTCTCCGGAGACCCCAACAAGGTAGAGGAAAAAAGATATAGGTTGTACTGCGTCGTGGTCTATGCGTGTAGAAGTAGAAAGTCCATAATTGTCGATCCAAATCTGTTGACAATATTTCAACCATTTAAAAGCTGTAAGTAATTGCTGGTTGGAGAATTTCCAAGGATACGATGTTTAGATAATTCTCTATCTATCTGTCCATCTATCCACCCACCCACCAGCCCACCCGCTCATCCATCCATCCATCCATCCATCCATCCATCCATCCATCCATCCATCCATCCATCCATCTAGCTGTCTGTCTGTATGTTTGTTTGCCCGTCTGTCTATTCACTCTGTGTATAGGCCTTCGGGTGTCGAGGGATGGTCTTATTTCTTGCCCTTCTGTTTGTCTCAACCATTGTCACTTGCTATTGTGGTTCTCAAATGTTGTAGACCATTTGCTCTGGGTCTATCATGAGCTCTAATTTCATCTCTTCTTTTAATATGTTTCAGTGGCATGGAGTCTCTTGACATTCTTTCTAGAAGAGCAAACCATTGCATTTGTTGTCTCTGTATATAGTTCATAATTGATTTAACGCCCAGAATCTCTCTTACAACATTCTTTCTGACTCAGTCTCTTCTGGTCCCTCCAAGCGCTTTCTCAAACATCTTTTCTCTACACTGACTATCTTCCTGTTATCTCTCTTCTTGGATAATATTCATCTGCTATTTAATATCGACTTTTAAAAAAATGATCTTGTATAGCATACATTTAAAAATAGGGGACTATCAGCATGAGCTGAAAACGATCAACTAATCATAGCTCATTACTGAAGTCAAAATCAGCGAACATGAGCTGATCAGGGTCCTACTACATCAATACGTGGTAACCCATTGATGTGGAAAGGACAAATTATTTCCCTATTCCCCCCCCCACCCCACCCCCCCCCCCACACCATACACAAATGCCATGTTTAAAATTTGATTTTCTGAAAGGCGAAGTTATAGCAGCTTCTCATAAATCATGTCACATCAACACTTTCATTCATTGAAATTCCTCTAAAAGAATTGACTAGAAAGACAGTTAATCGTAACGTCTAATTAACATTCATTCTTCATTCATTTTCCTCTAGGGTCGAAGACATTACATAGAATGGAATTCATAGAACTCCACAACTGACATTTTGCTGCTAGTTCTTGTGGATCGGTTCTTTCTTAGTCCCATAGTTGTACAAAATAGTAATTTTTCTGTATAGCGATTCGCTGGGTTTGCCTAGTTTCTTTCTTTTTTTTTCTTTTCTTTTTATCAGATGGTTTTCGCATGAATGCCTAATGGGGAAGTCGTTCTTTATTCATTCTCAGCTCGTGACCGATGTATTTCCAACACTTTCTGCTTATGAAGCACGACACTTATTCTTGTTTCACTTCAAGTTTGACATTAAGGTTAATTTGTGTTTTCTTGTGTGTGTGTATGTGTGTGTGTGTGTGTGTGTGTGTAATGTGTGTGTGTATAGATATAAATAAAACACACTCATACACAGTGTTGTTTTTCTGAACACAAGTTTAGCGAAACTCTGTCATCTCATTTCACAATTAAACAAAAACAACAACTATCAGTTCTAAAACTCTACTACATTTACATTTGTCGAGTTGATATTATGTTTATCAAGTTAAAAATAAAGATACACAGTGAGTTCCGAAGTTTAGCTATTATTACAATTCTAAAAGTTTACCAGAACGTGTTTGGGACAGTCACGGCTGAAAAAAGTCATGCATTGATATATCATTGATATATCATTGTACATACACAGCTTTCTTTTTTTTTTTTTTTTTAGCTGGAACGGTTCAGAACGAGTTCCGGATAACAGGACTTAAATGATCCCGGAATACACGTTCTGCAAGTAATTGAACATGAGAATTGCCATAAGTTTACATTATCATGTTACAGTCGTTGAAAACGATAATAGAATCGTAAGTAAACCGGAACTTCACAGGACTGGTATGTTACTATTTTCTTATTTTATGGAATCGGGGGATAGCATTCTTGCAAACGCTGATTCTTACAAAAATGCATATATATATATATCATCATCATCATGTACCATGTCTGCTGGCGACTCTCTAGCCGTTTTGTGAAGTACGGTGATAACTAAACAGATGAATCAATACAACCTTAGAAATCCTAAAAGAGGAAATGGCTAGAGACTAATTTAACACATTTAATGAAAAACAGTAACTGATAGCCTCCCTCGCCCCATTTTCCTCGCAGTACTACCTCCGCCTCTCAAGTTTCACTCTATTCGTGGATATAAAAAGACAAAATGTAAAAGTATATTTGTTCTTCATATTTTTTACTTCACAGTAAAAGTATTACATATATCAAGTTGTATTTGCAAGGGAAACAATTGCTGACAAATAATACAAATTGCTAGCAAAGGGAATAATTGTATAAAAACAATATAAGATGATCCAAGTGGAGAGGAATTGTGTGAGAGAAATGCAAAATATGGACAAGAATAAGCACTTGCTTCACTTTACAGTGTTTGGAAACACAGCTACTTCTATATGGATTGTCTGTGGAAAGTTCTGAGAGTAAGATGGTCGGACATATGGCTAGACACGGATATACAGTCACAATCCACCGGTATACCAGTATATCATTCCATACATATGGGACTTACGGTTTCAATATGGCGCGGTCATGTTTACGTCAACGTTCACTGTTACGTTTTTTGCCGGAAAGATTGTTTATTCTATCTTTCCAATGCAGATAAGTGTCTTGATAGGAAGCCCCACTTTTGGGATCTTCTCCGGTGAAGCGGAATACGTGCATGTGATATGAAATCCTCTACAGTGTGCGCAATAGTGTGTTCTGTGTTGATTCCAATATACGTCATCATTGGAATGCCAGTCAATATGGCTGATAGGCGGCATGAACCATACAGGCATAGTGTGAAAAGTGTTCATTGTTGCAGTCTCCTCATATTCCGAGTCCGGCTTACTGCCGGACGTACTGAGTTTAGTGCTCTGTGCACACCGTGAGCTGTGTGTTTCATCGGCATTGTGCTTCGATATTTCGATTGCTTACGATAAATGATGCTATCGTATGAAGAAGGACAATTCAGCTGCGTTCACTTTCGGTGCCGCTTGGTCTTTTGACGTGTGCTGTAGCTGCTATGATGGGGACTGCTGCTGCCTTTCTTTGTTTGGATCCTTCAATGAGATGAGATGTTAATTATGATGACTCCACTGACACGGGCTGTTGAGCAATTATTGATTTTAATTCGTTTGCTGCGATACCGGGGCTTTCGACTAACCATAACCGTCATTCCATATAATGTAATTCACATATAAAATGGGCTGGACATGTTATTAACAAGCTAGAACAACCTACTATAGGCACAGTCTCTTTACAGTGTACTCTAAAACAAGTCAAACGAATGTCAACGATGTTTCAGTCAGGGATAACAACCAAGCGCAGCAGGCCTGCTGTAGATTTGAACATTAATATTTGTTTAAGAGAAAGAACAAGCAACGTCATCAAGAAGTAACCAATTTGCTAGTCAAACGAAATCAAGTGTCACTTTTCTTCAACGATTCACTTCAACAATTAACAAATCCATGATCTCAATGAAGTGAACACTTCAGTATTTGTATTGGCTTCACAATTTCTTAATGGACCCACAATTTCTTAATGTACCCACAATTTCTTCATAGACCCACAAGATTTAACAAAGAACGCCAGCTGCGTTGTCATAATTAAACATCAATAGACAAATAGCAACATTTATTCTCATCAGCTGTTACCAGTGTCTGTGTGAATCATACATTCAGCGTGCTCTCAAAATATAATTTCTATCCTCACTAAGATTTAGTTTACATAATATTTAGCTGCATAATGTATTATCTATTTCTTCATTTCGCTCTGTGTTTATTTTTATGAGAAAGTCTATTTCCTTTCTTTTCAACTTTAGGTATAACAACCGTTTTACTGCGCTTCACTTTTTTTTCCCGCTTCTCGGGACATTTTTACGTTAAATGAATTGAAAATTAATGGTAATCTTGGATAGGTCGGTTAATGGATTTTTGGTTATTATATTTGTTTGTCCCGTGTATCTGTGCTACATTTGGTTATTGTATTTGTTTGTCCCATGTATCTGTGCAACATTTGGTTATTGTATTTGTTTGTCCCATGTATCTGTGCTACATTTGGTTATTGTATTTGTTTGTCCCGTGTTTCTGTGCTACATTTGGTTATTGTATTTGTTTGTCCCATGTATCTGTGCTACATTTGGTTATTGTATTTGTTTGTCCAGTGTTTCTGTGCTACATTTGGTTATTGTATTTGTTTGCCCTGTGTATCTGTCAAATTTTGGTTATTGTATTTGTTTGCCCCGTGGTATCTGTGCTGGATTTTGTATTTATTTGCCCCGTGGTATCTGTGTGCTGGATTTAGGTTATTGTATTTGTTTGACCCGTGGTATCTGTGTGCTGGATTTAGGTTATTGTATTTGTTTGACCCGTGGTATCTGTGTGCTGGATTTAGGTTATTGTATTTGTTTGACCCGTGGTATCTGTGCTGGATTTTGGTTATTATATTTGTTTGCACGGTGTATATGTGCTACATTTTAGTGACGCTAGAACAATGTTCAACTTCTCATTGATGCTATATTGAAAGTAAAACAACTAGTACAATACAATTTCACCGTGATAAAAAAAAAACAAATGAGTAGTCACTAACATGAAATAAATAGCTAGAGATAAGCCTGTGTCACTACAAGGGACGTGGAAAGACGATATAGACAGAAAGTAGATCATTCTATTCCAAACAGTTAATCAACTTGTAACTCTATCCGTCCGTTAATCAGGTGTTGTGAGTTACTCGCTGTGTCGTAGCATTGCAGTCTGTAAAAGTTGCAAGTTTTGTTAGAGTTAAAGTATTGTCCCATATGTGTTGTTGTAAAGAGATGAATGCAGTGTTGTCCATCTTTCTTCAGGTCATTTAAAGTAATGTCCCATATTTGTTGTTGTAAGCAGCCTATGTAGTGTTGTCTTTCTTTCTTTAGGTCAGTTAAAGTAATGTCCCATATATGTTGTTGTAAGCAACCTATGCAGTGTTGTCTTTCTTTCTTCAGGTCAGTTAAAGTAATGTCCCATATATGTTGTTGTAAGCAGCCTATGCAGTGTTGTCTTTCTTTCTTCAGGTCATTTAAAGTAATGTCCCTTATATGTTGTTGTAAGCAGCCTATGCAGTGTTGTCTTTCTTTCTTCAGGTCATTTAAAGTAATGTCCCATATATGTTGTTGTAAGCAGCATATGCAGTGTTGTCCTTCTTTCTTCAGGTCATTTAAAGTAATGTCCCATATATGTTGTTGTAAACAGCATATGCAGTGTTGTCTTTCTTTCTTCAGGTCAGGACATATACACATTCCACAGCTTTGAACAAATGAAGGCAGATTTGTACTACGGTCGATGTTTGGGATTTATTCTCGTTTAGTGTCCACCAAATTTAACACGACCAGTTCTTAGAAGAAACACATTGCATTGGTCTCGTCTATTGTAGCATTATCATAGAACTTTGTTTTATTCATTTAAGAATACATTTCTCGATCTGTTAGTCCAGAAAGTTGTTAATATTTAAAAAAAGAGACACTCAATTAAAGGAAATATTCGATGTTTCTCCATTTATGAAGTTATAGAAGATCAGTAATAGTGAGAGTATTATTGCTGAAATTGTGAGAGTGTTATTGCTGAAATTGTGAGAGTGTTATTGCTGAAATTGTGAGAGTATTATTGCTGAAATTGTGAGAGTATTACTGCTGAAATTGTGAGGGTATTATTGCTGAAATTCTGAGAGTATTACTGCTGAAATTGTGAGGGTATTATTGCTGAAATTGTGAGAGTATTACTGCTGAAATTGTGAGGGTATTATTACTGAAATTGTGAGAGTATTACTGCTGAAATTGTGAGGGTATTATTGCTGAAATTGTGAGAGTATCATTGCTGAAATTATGAGAATATTATTGCTGAAATTGTGAGAGTATTATTACTGAAATTGTGAGAGTATTATTGCTGAAATTGTGAGAGTATTACTGCTGAAATTGTGAGGGTATTATTGGAGAAATTGTGAAAGTTTAATTAATTTTTTTTTTGCGTACGCCAGCTTTCACCTCTAGTGAAGTACCTAGAGACTCAGAACTGAATTTTGCGAGTTTAATCCATTTTCCCTGGCAGCCGTGTGCACAGGGATCGCTCGCCATACAGGCAGATAACTCCGTCTTCGGTGGTACTCAAATTTTTTCCGTCGATGTTTAATTGACGTTCCAAGCCGGGTCTCGCTGCAGAGACCAGGGGTGGTTACCGCAGAGACCAGGGGTGGTTACCGCAGAGACCAGGGGTGGTTACCGCAGAGAGGAATCATAAATAAAAGTACCAACTGGTACAACCGGGATTTGAATCCACAACCTCTCTGTGTCGAGGCCGGCGTCTTGCCTAGAGACCAACCAGTCCGCCCGTTTATATGATGTTAACTGAATGAAAAATAAAAACCAGACATAATTTTGAATAAATCTAATGTTTCTGGTTTTGTTATAATTTACAGCAGCGATGTCAGCGGAGAGCTGTGGGATATGTTCGTGTCACTCTTCTTTCAATCTCCTGACAAATAGCATAATTTTAAACTTGTGGTTTTTTTTTTTTTTTATTGATAGTTCAATATTTTTCAGCAAAATTTAAAGTTTCCTTTTAATGAGAGCATAAATTGATAGTTTCTCTTTCGAGACGTTTCAGGCACTAGGCACAGTTATATCTTTATTGACATTCCATGGTCGACTCGAAACAAAATTATATTCTTTCAAAGACATTGTTATTAACTCAGTATTCTTCTGAAGTGCGATGGTTATATCATTATGATTATAACACAAAGAAAAGGATGGAGGTCACCTCGACGGATCAAGGAGTCTGTAGAATATGGTTTTAGTGCTCTTTTTTCTACAAGCAACGGCATATTATGCGGTTGATATGATTAGCATCACGCCAGATAGCTCACCTTTCTTAAAATGATCTGAGCCTTCATCATCATCACTGAATGCCGTCTCCGTATCGAAGGTTGGCTACCGTGGAGCGCCATTCCGCTCTCTCTTGCTTTGATGGTGCAGGTTGTCATAGACTGACTTGTCTATCTTTTGATGTTACTCATCCACGTTAGTCTTGGTCTGCTTCTGCCTGTTTAACCTTGTGTTTTCCCTTCGAAGATTACTTTTAGTAAGCTGTTATTTTTTTTTTAAAAGGCCCTAAATATCTAATTTGTCTTGATTGATTCTAATCTGAGCATTAGTAGTGCAGTAACCACTGAGTTATAGTACGTTACAATTGTCCGCTTATTCAAGATGATTCAACCAAAGAAATAACCCCGCATGGTCAACAATTTCAATTTAAGCTATACAAGTTTTGCTTGAACATAAGCTTAAATGTACAAATGTAGTTTTACAGAAGAATTTTGAGAATACTATGGACAGCCAAGAAGAATGATGAAAACGTTCTGAGTGAGGCCAAATCAAAGAGAGAGGTAATTTACACTATTAGGAAGAAACAATCAACATTTTTTGGCTTTGTAATGAGAAGGGAACAGATGGAATATATTGTAACAACTGGAAAAAAAACAAGAGTCGAAGAGATAGAGGAAAGCAAAGAGAAAAGATACCACAGAGCTTAAGAGAATGATATGACAGAAGGTCAACAACGGAAATGATAAATAACTGTCGAGATTGAAAGTTGTGGAGATATATGATCACCTAAGCCAGCAGGCAAGGTACCTGATGATGATGATGATGATGATGATGATGGTGGTGGTGGTGGTGGTGGTGGTGGTGGTGGTGGTGATAAACATAAAGTAAACATCAGGTAGCTTGCTTCAGAAATGCAGTCCCAATCTACACATTAATTTTTTTTACTAAATAAGGAAGTGCACTGTGAGTAATTTATGCTGAAGCGCTCATGAATGTGTTTTTATTTTATTTTAATTATATATATATACATAAAGATATAATAGATAGATGGCAGGAATATATAACAGAACTATTTCATGATCAAAGGGACAAGAAACAAAATGTACATCAGGCTATAAAATCTTAAAATCTGAGGTGGAAAAAAACTATAAAAACAATGAAAAATGGAACAACAACAGGACCTAACACCATACAGATAGAGATGATACAGGCAATAGAAGATTTTGGCATTGAAGTGATCACAAACATACGCAACGACATATGCCACACAGGATACATACCAAATGAACTAAAAACATCAACTTTCATTGCATTTCATAAAAGGAATTGTGCAGTTTAATGCAGTGATTTTAGAACAATAAGCCTTATGAGCGATGTTACAAAAATCTTGCTAAAAGTTATACAAGGAAGGATTCAAAATAAAATCAATACTGAATTAGATGAGCAGCAATCTGGATTTAGGAAAAATAGCGGGACAAAAGAAGCCACATTCTGCATGAGAAGATTAATCGAAAAGTACACAGAAGTAAACAAACCAATGTATGCCTGCTTCATAAACTACACCAAAAGCTTTTGATAGAGTACACCACAAACAACTTATAGAATGCCTAAAAGAGAAACATCTAGATGACATGGACATACGACTAATATGTAATCTATACTGGGAGCAAACAGCAATAATAAAATATAACAAAGAGAACTCTACACCCATTGATATAAAAAGAAGAGTAAGACATGGATGCATCCTATCACCAAGCTTGTTCAATCTATACAATGAGCAAATCTTTAAAAAAAATCACAAAGATGCCAGGCCTAAACATTAATTAAAAGATAATCAATAACCTAAGATATGCTGACGATACTGTACTACTAGCAGAAAATCCTAAAGATATACAACACTTACTTAATGAAATAAACATGACAAGCAAAAAATATGGACTAGATATGAATATCAAAAAGACTAAAACTATGATACCCTTGAAATGTGGATATATTGAAGAATAGGTAGAATTGGATGGAAAGAAAAAAGAATAAATGATGAAGTCTTAAAACAACTAAAAATGAAAATAGAACTACTAAACACAATTCAAACAAGACAAATGCGATTTTTGGGCCATGTTAAAAGATACAACAACCTACTAAAAGTAATCTTGGAGGGGAGAATACAAGGTAAAAGAGAGGCAGAGGCAGACCAAAACTAACATGGACAAGTAACATCAAAAGATGGACAAATCATCCTATGACAACCTGCACCATCAAAGCAAGAGACTGAGCAGATTGGCGCTCCATGGTAGCCAACCTTCGTTGCGGAGATTGCACCCGATGATGATGATGATGATAATGATTTACATGTGTATATATATATGTATTCGTGCTTGTAGTACGTATGTATGTATGTAACATGTAACTTGCATGCATGTAAGTAAATAAAGTATTTACAAAAGTAAAAATAGACGTATGGATAATCTGGTTTTAGTGATCACAATTTTCTATGATCAGCGACACATTTTTGGGTTATGTGGTCCGCATTACGTCAGAGCGCCCTTGCACCTCCCCCCCACACCCTTCCAGAAAAAAATCCTTTACGCTGTATGTTCTTTTTGGCCTTAGGCAATAACATGTTGGCCAGTGCTACATGGTGTGTAATGTGCACTAATAAATGGAAAAGAACAAGAAAGTAATGAGATCCGTCATATCTCGAGTATGATACATAAAGGAATATTGTGTTTGTACATATTTTTATTAACCATCGGTACATTTTTAGACAAAATGATCAGCACTCTGCCAGGCTGCCTTTATTTCCAAGAAAAATGTGTCCCGCTACCATGAAGGATCGGTGAACATTGAGGCCGCTCGGTTGGGAAAATAAATCAAAGGTCCACCATAGATCATTTCAGTTAACCACTGGTGAACCAATATTTCCTGTAATGTAAACGTATTTAAACATTTACTGTGAAGCAATCATATTATGTGATTCCCTTTATTGTTATTTTCCTGAAGCGAATCCGAGTTGTCTTCGCTGATTGAGTTAATCGGAAATATGTAAAGAATAAAAATGAAACTTTTTTTTTTGAATATCATGGGATGCAACCACAATTATCCTATTTGAACGAATCTTTTCAAAATAAATTATTGATTATGTCCCTTAGTACATGTTCCACGTTTCTATGGAAATATGAAGTACACATTATTCTAGTTATGGTAATCGTTTTTAAACGTGACAAAAGACATTTATGAATATTAGTGGCGTTAAAATTGAGATTTCACTGACTATTTCTGGCTGCTACTTTACCTTGCGTATGTCATTTATTAACAGAATGGCTTGTTTCTTTATGTCTATATAATATGTCTATGTCTACAATAATTACTTAATGAAACAAACATGACAAGCAAAAAATATGGACTAGAAATGAATATCAAAAAGACTAAAACTATGATCATAAACAAAGAAAATACTCAAAACCCACAAGTGGATATCAAAATTGAAGGAATAGACCTGGAGACAGTTCAGAACTACAACTACCTTGGACATACTATAACCAGTGATGGAAAATGTACAACTGAAATAAATAAAAGAATAGGAATGGCAAAAAGTAATTTTAATGTCATGAAGAACATACAGACATCAAAACAAATAACACCAGAGCTAAAACTAAGAATAGCAAAATGTTACATCTTCTCAATATTCCTATATGGTGCAGAAACATGGACATTAGACAAGGAAACAGAACAGATAATTGAAGCCTTTGAAATGTGGATTTATAGAAGAATAGGTAGAATTGGGTGGAATGAAAAGAAAACAAACAATGAAGTCTTAAAACAACTAAAAATGAAAAGAGAACTACTAAGCACAATTCAAACAAAACAAATGCGATTTTTGGGCCATGTTAAAAGACACAACAACCTACTAAAAGTAATCATGGAGGGGAAAATACAAGATAAAAGAGGCAGATGCAGACCAAGACTAACATGGACGAGTAACGTCGACAAATCATCCTATGACAATCTGCACCATCAAAGCAAGAAACAGAGCAGAATGACACTCCGTGGTAGCCAACCTTCGTTGCGGAGACGGCTTTCGATGATGATGATGTCTATATAATTTCAGTAAATCTTCCCAGCAGTATGAGATGAACTGTGGAGTCAAATAAGGGTGTGTCCTTGCCCCTACTCTATTCGGCATATTTTTCGTTGTACTTCTACGCAATGCGTTTGAAACCGTCTCTGGAGACGTCTACGTCAGTACATGATCTGACTTCTTATTTAATCTAGTACGTCTGAGGTCAACATTTAAAACAACAGAGACTATAATCAAGAAGCTTTTATTCGCTGATGATGCAGCACTGCTTGCTCACGATGTGTCCGCCCTGCAGTCAATGATTGACAATCTACCTAGATCATTTGATTTATTCCCCCTGTCAATAGGTATCGAGAAGACTATGGTGCGTCAACAGGGTGTAGGCAGTCACGCAGCTATACCATTAAATAATACACCCCTTGAATCTGTGAAAAAGTTCACATATTTTGGTTCTATGGCCACAATAACTGTCTCCCTTGAAAATGAAATAAATTCCCGGGTCGGAAAGGCAGCTTCTATATTTGGTACACTTATAGATGGACCAACATGGACCAACACCAAATTAATACTCAGAACTAAAATTAAGATTTACCAAAGTTGAGTAAGTAAAAAAAGTACCCCCGTCACGCCAAGTGGCGTATAGGGAAATATGGTGTTAGTGACCCTATATTTTACAGACCTTCAGCACATGATTTTTGGGGTAATGTGGTCGGTATTACGCCCGTGCTGCTTTACTTTCCCAGAAAAAAATCCGGTACCCATTTAAGGCTGGGTGAACCCGGAAGCCGTCGGTTGGGATCGAACCCTACCCCTTGTCCGTGGTAGTCCAGTTCACTAACCACTGAGCTATCGCGACTCCCACCAAAGTTGAGTGCTTAGTACAATTCTATACAGATCAGAAACTTGGACTACCTGAGCAGGGCAGGAGAAAAGGTTAAACAGCTTTCATGTGTGTTGTCGTCGAAAACGTATGAATAAATCAAATGGCAGGACAAAATAACCAACTCTAATATGTTACAAAGAGCCAAACTCCCAGCCGTCAAGGCAACACTTAGGAGTCCTAGACTAAGGTGGCTGGGACCTGTAGTAAATTGGGCAAACTTTCGCATTCCTAAGCAAATAATGTGTGGCGATATTAAGAACAGAAAGAGACCAAAGGGCAGACCAGTGGTGATATAAAAGGATTTTTGCAGGGCTTCCTTGAGGGAATTCTCTATCAGTGAAAGAAACTGGGAAAATATGGCTGCAGATCGCAGCACATGGAGAACAAAAAAAAATGGCACATATATTTTCGAGGCGGTGTTGATAAAACGCTGATAATCTCCGGATCAAATTCTCAACAATGTAGCCTTTGAACTCTGGAATGTTCGAAGTTATGATCGTTCGAAGTACGATGTACCACTGTACCCATTCTCAGGCAAAACTGTAAGGGTCTAGTTCCGTAAAATTTATTTATGCTTTATATTCATTTTTGTTAAATACAAATACCAGGGGGGAAACATCTTGAACACGTGGATTAATTGCGCATGCTTGTTTCATTCAAACAACTTATTTCAATCTCTTGTGTACGAGGTTTGAAATAAACGTATTTCAATCTCTTGTGTACGAGGTTTGAAATAAACGTATTTCAATCTCTTGTGTACGAGGTTTGAAATAAACGTCTTTCATATGCAATTTACCGAAAACCAACCAGTGTAGCGTACAATCATGTACAATGCACATAACAGCACAAGTTAATCCTTAGGGATAACAGATATGGCTTCCCTACAGGGATAATGTTTACACATGTTGCCTTCGTGTTTCAGTTAAATTTCTCATTCTATCACTTTTTTTATTTTAAACAGATGAAAAGACGATTATAGGCCTCATAATGGGTTTCTCCGAAAAAAATGTTTAGAGGTTCCTGGAGAGTTAAAAACCGAACGAGGACATTCTCAGAGTCCAAGGCAAAAAAAGGAGCTCCAACAAAACATCAGAAAGAAACAACAGACATTTTTCGAGCACATTGTGAGAAGAGGAAAGTTGGAAATGTGTGTCGCAACTAGTAAAGTACATGGCAAGAGAGATCACTGACGACTAAGGGAGATGATACTAGATAACTTGGTGTCGTGACATGGTCAACAGTCAACAACATAATTAATACAATGCACTGTGGACAAAGAGGGAGCCGCGATAGCTCAGTGGTTAGTGAACTGGGCTACAAAGGACAAGAGGTAGGGTTCACCCAGCCTTAAATGGGTACCGGATTTTTTCTGGGAAAGTAAATCAGCACGGGCGTAATACCGACCACATTACCCCAAAAATCATGTGCTGAAGGTCTGTAAAACTTATGGTCACTAACACCATATTCCCTATACGCTACTTGGCGTGACGGGGGCTCTAGACTTTTACTGTGGATAGAGAATTATGGAAGAACATAGTTGCCTACGCCAAGTGATATGGCACATGATGCTGATCGGTTTTTGCTCTCACCATTTCTCCCACTTCCCTGCTGATGCTTCTCTGTGTGGACAAAGCTTTCGCATTAGGTCCTGCAACGACAGCATTTGCGAACGTCAGTAAAAAATTAAAAAGAGTAGCTGCCTCAATCTTTCCTCTCCTCGAACCCTTTCATCACGGCCAAATATGAAATAAAAACTGAGACCAGTACACTTCGTAGCGATTGCTCAAGGCAAGCGGCCTTTATTCTCCGATCCTGCAAATCTCTCTCCCCCCCCCCCCCCCCGGGCCACATAGCAGAAATGGGACAATATCGTAAAGATATTTTTTTTTTTTTTAAATAAACCGTATCGTGCATTTATAACTTTTACAAGCGTCATTTACACAAATCTGTCACAAAAACAGTGAGTCAATATTTGGTACAACTAGTGAGTCAATATGAGGTGCGCGTGGCCGTGCGGCTAGAACCACTGTTCCGCTAACTGAAAAGCCGACGTTCGGTGTTCGAAGCCTGCAGTAGACAGAAAGGATTTTTTTCTATCGGGGGTGAAATAAAAATCCTGAGTCTCACACGTCGTGGCGACTCCGAAGACCAAGCGGCCTTTATCCCTCTGGTTCTATCGTTGCCCCCCGTCATACACCAGCAATGGTACTATGTGACGTAAATATAGTTTTTTTTTTTTTTAGTGAATCAATATTTAGTGCAACTAGCGAGTCAGTATTTGGTACAAACAGTGGGTAATCACATCCTGTATGTACAAAATGTAGTCAAATATATTTTGCCAACATAATATACGCTCATCTTGTATCATCAAGTACAGTGCCTGCTGGCGTCGGTGATCATGTCTCTCCACAACTTTCGATCTCGACAGTTATTTATCATTTTTGTTGTTGACCTTCTGCCAAGCCATTCTCTTTAGCTGTCTGGTATCTTTTCTCTTTGCTTCCCTCTATCTCTTCGTTCTCCATTTTCCCAGTTGTTTCAATATATTCTAGCTATTACCTTCTCATTACCTGGCCAAAAAAAATGGTGATTGTTTCATCCTAATATTGGATATTAGCTCTTTTTTTGCATTGGCCTCTTTCTGAACGTTTTCATTACTCTTCTTAGATCTCCATGGTATTCTCAACATTCTTCTGTCAAACCACATTTCTACAATTATTTTCTTGTCTGTTGTCCTATTGTCCATGATTCGCACCCATATGTTAAGACTGGATCTACATAATATTTAAGAACTCTTTTTCTTGTTTCCATTGTCAAAAATGGATTGCATAGTATCTTCCTCATTTTTTGGTAAGCTGCTTTTGCATGAGCTATTCTGCATCTCACCACTGTTGTACATGTGCCATCTGAGGTTAACATTGTTCCTAGATATTTAAATTCCTTTACCTGTTTTAATATTGTCCCACTTGTCTTAATTGTGCATTGCATTGATGTCTTTTTTCTTTGTTGTTACCATTACTTCTGTCTTTTTGCTGTTAAGGATCATCATGTATACAATACGTATAATCAAGTCTTCTAAAAATATTGTGTGCACAGATCGTGCATATGGAGACAAATAATAATAAATGAATATTATTATAGAGGGAAACTTCCGAGGCGATAATCAGTGAATCAATTCAGAGGAAGAGGTATGTTACAGCACTCGGAAAAAATGACAAATAATCAACAACAGAAAAAAATATGGACCAAGGCAGGATCGAACCCGTACTCAGTGGCACAGCGCCTTGCCACGAAAAGCCAAACGCTAGGGAACACTGCCACTCAGCTAATTAAAAAAATGCTTCGTTGGCAAGGTCCTTTCGCGAAGATCGTACATATGTTCAGTGCACTTAGCACTTACATACTTCATAATTTTGTATGTACACATATCTTGTATAAAAACCGTGTAGTAATATCTTATATAATATATATATATATATATATATATATATATATATATATATATATATATATATATATAGTGTACACACATTTTGTATAATATGTACTATATACTCATACAATGTATATTTAAAAATGTAGGCATATATTATATTGTAGAAAAATCGCGTTGCCGCATCTAGTGGCTACATAAACATTGTGTACAAACGTCTTGTATAAGGATTATCATAAAATATCTTGTACAAACATTCTCTAACCCTGGTGTATGTGTATGACTCAGCTTTGTGACCTAGCAACAGAAAATGGCGGAAATAAACAAGTGCACTGATTGTCAGCTGGTACAAGAAAACCAATCAAATAACAGCGCCGTCTAGGAATCTCCAAAACACGTCTCTCCAATGAAATCAACTCAGCCGGTCAGCCTGACCATCTGATACGCGTGAAAGAAGAGAAGACCTGTAAGAATTTACCCCAACGATCTGGCTTTAACGTGTCTGTCCAGAGATCTGTTGAGACTCCTGTACTTAAGAAGCCGAAAGAGCGATAACGGATGGGTCTACTGTTAGAAAGCAAGCGAGTACACTAATCACATCATCATGTGCCATGCTGCCCCTGACAGACGATCCCGATTAAGTCTCTTCAAATATCTCTATCTGTGTTTTTTCCCCTTTTCATTTCCTATATTTGATGATCTCCTTTACCATGTGATACTGTTAAAGCGGGCAATATCTTCTGTCTTTTTTTTAATGCGTTCTGTCTTGTCAGTTACATTATTTTCAGGTTCAATTTCTTTTCTCAAGACGTGACCAAATAGGGGATGAAAGAGACCCCCCCCCACCCCCACCCCAACTCCCATGCACTTTGAAAGTTAGATTTATAACTGGCATCGTTTAAAACGACTTCATTACTCTTTTTATCTGTTCATATTATTATTATTATTATTATTATTGTTATTATTATTGTTATTATTATTATTATTATTATTAGTCTTTTGTTGATAACGAACGCTACCAATCTTGATTGGTGACATTTCAAGCATGGATTACCATTTTTTTCATCCCTCACGTTTTCATATCTTAACTCTTTTTCTCTCTCTTTCTCTCTCTCTCTTTCTCTCTCTCTGTCTCCCTCTCTCTCTATCTCTATCTCTCTCTCATATAAAACAAAATCAGCAACCAGGTATGAGTACATATTATCAAGAGAAACAACCAAGACAAGAAATGAGGTCAAGAAGTCATGGATAATTTTCCGATCCACTAGTTCATTTATAACTTCACCCAGATTCAGCCTGTGAAATGAGATGGACAGGGGCAGGATTATTACAATACGACAGTGGAAATGTAATTTACTCTGGAGGAACCACACACGAAAGAGGAGTAGGCATCATGTTAGATAGAGAAAGAAGCAAAACAGTGAAAGGATTTTGGCCAGTATCAGATAGAATTCTGCTAGTAATATTGAGTGGCAGACCAATGGATATCAACATAATTCAAGTTTATGCACCAACAAATAATAGCGAAGAAGAAGACATTGCCACTTTTTACGAGGAGCTAGAGGCAGCCATGGAACAGTGTAAATCCCAAGAAATAACTGTTGTATTAGGGGATTTCAATGCAAAGGTAGGAACAGCTAAAGTGCAAAATGTGACTGAGTGGCATGGCCTTGGCGAGACGAATGACAGAGGGGATAGATTGATAGATTGGGCAAAGACACATGAAATGATTATAGGTAACACCTGGTTCAAACAACACCCTAGGCGACTATGGACATGGCAAAGCCCAGACAAAAAAGTACACAATCAAATTGATTTTATACAAAGTACAGAGAAGATTTAGGAATGGGCTAACGTCTGTTAAAACAAGGCCAGGAGCAGATTGTAATAGTGACCATGTACCAGTAGTTGGAAAGATAAGAATAAAACTGCGCAAGACACAGAAATCACCAAGAAATATAAAATTAGAACTAGATATGCTAAGAGTAGATAAACAGATGAGTGATAAGTACAGCATGATAGTACAAAATAGATATAATGCTATTGAGAAAATACAGGACATCCAGGAGCAGTGGGAAATGCTCAAACAATCGATTCAGCAAACATCAAAAGAAGTAATACCAGTGACTAAAAGAATCAACAAAAATAAATGGATGACAGAATAAATATTACAACTAATGGACGAAAGAAGAAAACAAAAGAAAGAAGAACGAGCATACAAAATATTGCACAAAGAGATCCAAAACAAGTGCAGAGAAGCAAAGGAAGGATGGTTAAAACAGAAATGTGAAGAAATGGAAAAACAACAAAAGAAAGACCCAAAATTTATGCACAATCAGTTAAATGAATTAACAGGAAGAAAAGAAGTCAAAGTTTCAGGATGTATGAAATCAAAGGAAGGAAATATAATAATGGGACAGGAGAAGACAATGGAAAGATGGACAGAATATATCAGTCAACTATATGATGATGAAAGACCAGAATTGAACAATTCAAATGAAGACACAGGACCACCAAAAATGCAGAGTGAAGTGGAGGACGCAATTCAACACATGAAAAGATGCAAAGCTCCAGGTCCTGACAATATAACAATCGAAGAGATAAATGCATTAGGAGAGTTGGGAGTACAAGTCATAACAAAATTACTCAATGACATATATAGCACTGGACACATACCCGAGGATCTACTAAAATCTATCTTTGTAGCCATACCAAAGAAGTCAGGCGCCACTGATTGTGAAGACCATCGCACTATTAGTCTCATGGGCCATATGACTAAAATATTACTACGAATAATCATGAGACGTGTAAGGAACAAAATAAAACCAGAAATAAGTGAGGAACAATGTGGATTTGTGGAAGGAAAGGGCACCAATAATGAAATATACATCTTAAGGACATTGATAGAAAGATCTATAGAGGTAAAGAAAGATCTATATATGTACTTTATAGACTACACGAAAGCATTTGACAAAGTAAAGCATGTGGAAATAATCAATATGCTGGAGAAATTAAACATTGATGGCAAGGATCTGCGAATCATAAAAAACATGTACTGGCAACAAACAGCAGCTATACGAATTAAAAACCAAACAGGACAATTCCAATATATAAAACAAGGAGTCAGACAAGGCTGTGTTCTGTCACCGGACTTGTTTTCACTTTACAGCGAACATATTATGAGATCAATAGTAGACAAAAAAGGAATTGAAGTGAACGGTCACAACATAAATAATTTGCGATATGCGGATGACACAGTCTTAATAGCAGAGACAGAGAACTAACTACAAGAAATGATAGACATAATAGTAAAAGAAAGCAACAAAAAAGATCTCAGTATGAATAGTAAGAAAACAGAAGTAATGGTTATATCGAAGAAACAATCATCACCATCATGCAGCATAAAAAATAAACGAGACAAATCTGAAACAAGTGCAACATTTCAAATACATAAGTACAATAATAACATCAGATGGGAGATGCACCACAGAAATAAAAAGCAGAATAGCCCAGGCCAAAATAGCATTTCAGAAAATGAAAAAATATGAAGAGGAAAGTTGGAATACTTGGTTACAACTGGCAAAATAAAAGGAAAGAGAGATCGCGGACGACAAAGAGAGAAAATACTGGATAGCTTGGTGTCATGGCATGGAAAACAGTCAACAACAGAACTGATACGATGCACTGTAGATAGAAGATTGTGGAGGGACATGATCGCCTACGCCAACAGGCAGGGTACATGATGATGATGATGACACCACTGTATATAACACTGTCAATAACACTGTCTATAACACTCTCTATAACACTGTAAATAACATTATCTATAACACGGTCAATAATACTGTCTATAACACTGTCTATAATACTGTCAATAACACTGTCTATAACACTTTCAATAACACTGTCTATAACACTGTCAGTAACACTGTCCATAACACTGTCTATAACACTGTCTATAGCACTGTCTATAACACTGTGAATAAAACTGTCTATAACACTGCCAATAACACTGTCAATAACACTGTCTATAACACTGTCAATAATAATGTCTATAACATACCAATTTTTTTCGACTCTGAAATGGAACCAAAGATTGAGAGAAAACCAAGTAGCATGTTCTAGATTGAGTGAGATCGATTCTGCATACCGATGATGCATTACTATATTTACTACCTCTCTCAACTTAGATGTGAATTGAAACACCTACAACATAACAATTGGAACACCTACAACATAACAATTGGAACACCTACAACATAACATTTGAAATACCTACAACATAACGGAAAGGCAGTTTCCCGATGGCTTTTGAATTTAAATAAAATCTGACCACAAAACATAACTCTGAGTGATAAGAGTTACGCCTCTCTGTGGGAAAAAGAGATCACATTCTCCCAGCGAAATCGGCCTTTATGTTCGACATTCTCAGCAGGAGAATGAAGAAAATGAAGAAGACAAGGGAGAAGAAAAGAAGAGAAGGAGGGAATTTCACTTTGTAAGTTTAGCAAATGGGTTTTTTTAGGAGACAACTTTGACTGCAAACAGATGTTGCACTGGAAAGTCACTGATAACGTACAACGGTCATAGTAGTCGTTCCCAGCAAGGTTTTAATGCACTGTGAATCAATATACGAAAAATAAGTAGGAACTAAATAGTACCATGCGTGCCCCCGCCCCCCCCCCATGATTTTGTCACTCCAAAATCTTCTGTTCCTACAGTTATTCTTCACTTCTGGTGTTCCTTCCTGTTATTTCATTCTATTAATTTGTAAGGTGGTTTTCTTTTATCTTTCCCTTTGTTTTCCTCATTTTTTTTTTGTTTTATTTCCTCAGTTTATTTAGAGCCACGATAGCTCAGTGGTTAGTGTACTGCTCTACAAAGGACAAGAGGTAGGGTGCGATCCCAACCGACGGCTTCCGAGTTCACCCAGCCCTGTAATGGTACCGGATTTTTTTCTGGGAAAGTAAAGCGGTACCTGCGTAATACCGACCCACATCACCCCAAAAATCATGTGCTGAAGGTCTGTACAATTTATGGTCACTAACACCATATTCCATATACGCCACTTGGCGTGACGGGGGTAATTTACTTTACTTTACTTTTTTTTCAGTTTATTTACCACTTTATCAGAATATTTCGCACCGTCGGGAAAAGGAAAGGCTCTGGGAGAACACCCAGATATAAACAACAAGCAAAGAAGGTCCAAAAACTATGAACAGCATCCACCCTAGGAGACGAAAAATGTCTTCGTCAAACCAAGATCCGGCCTGTAAAGGACGGAGTGTGTCAGCCACGGTGCAGGTTTGGGAGAAAACTCAGGTCACACACCAGTATTGACCATGCGATCAAATCATCGTGTGACATGATGTTTTTCTGACCTCTCTATCATGAAACAGGACAGAGTCAAGTTCGCGTGATCACTGAAGAAAAATAAATTTCATATGCCCCTTTTTTATTCTGTGGTCAGACATGTTGATTAATTCATTTCGATGTTGATACAACGATTTGCTTTTCTTATGTTCTGACGTTAACGTTAAAAAAAAAAAAAAAAAAAAAAAAAAAGTAAAGAGCCCCGTCACGCTAAGTGGCGTATAGGGAATGTGGTGTTAATGACCATAGAGTTTTACAGACATTCAGTACATGATTTTCAGGGTAATGTGGGCAGTATTACGCCCGCGCCGCTTTACTTCCCAGAAAAAATCCGGTACTCATTTAACCCTGGGTGAGCCCGGAAGCCGTCGGTTGGGATCGAACCCTATCCCTTGTCCTTTGTAGTCCAGTTCACTAACCATTGAGTTATCGCTGTTCCCCTGACGTTTACGTGCTGATTACTTATTTGTAACATTTGTGAGATTTCTAATTATTATATCGTCGGTTGCATGAATGTCCAGGATTCACTTCAATATACCAGGACTGGTTCTAGATACAACGATAAAATAAAAAAAAAGGTTAGAGATAGAAGATGGAGATAAGAGAACATGATAGGAAGTGAATAGAGACAAACAATTACGGGAGTTAAAAGTAAACTTTGGAAGCGAAGGCGCCCTAACAGCAGCGGGGCTGGAAGTTGTCAGCGACCCACAGCTGATAGCTCGCGTTAGGATCGTTCAACCAGAACCATCCTGAACTTGCTCCATCTCTCCGTGGTGCCTCTGGTAACAGACTAACCTGTCTAGTTTGACCAGGGATCGAAGAGGGAAGACAACACGGTACTAAAAGATGTGCTGAACTCGGATGTATTTGGTCGAAAGGTGCAAATATCACAGTTATACTGCAAACCACAACACAACGCAGACACGCCCACTTAAATTCCTTTTAAGGGCGGATGACGAAAAGGAGTACTCCTTTAGTCATCGGGCGAACGCGAAGCTGGCAAAAGTACACTTTTAACATGCACGACGTGACACTACAAGAATGCAGAGATCAAATGCTTCAACAGAAGAGAACACAGTGAGTCAGCTGACGACAAGGTCCGAAAGAAGATTTGCTCGACAGGAGTAATCAACTTCAACAGAAGAGAACACAGTGAGTCAGCTGACGACAAGGTCCGAAAGAAGATTTGCTCGACAGGAGTAATCAACTTAAATTCCCTTGAATGTTTGTTTGTGTTAGGTACACCTGTGGTTGACAGAAGAGATATTTTTCTGTTTTTCAATTGTCGTTTAAAATTAGGACTTTGGGGTTTGTCAGGACTTATAAATTAATGTTTTTGACAGGAGAGATAAACCGCTGTTTTTAACACGGGAGATAGATTGGTGTTTTTAACATGGGAGATAAATCGGTGTTTTTTGACAGAGGAGATACATTGTTTTTAAAAGTTGAGATAAATTTGTGTTTTTGACAGGAGGGGTAAATTGATGTTTCTGAATGATCATTTATGACTGTAAGTAAGTAAAGTACCCCCGTCACGCCAAGTGGCGTATAGGGAAATATGGTGTTAGTAACCCTATATTTTACAGATCTTCAGCACATGATTTTTGGGATAATGTGGTCGGTATTACGCCCGTGCTGCTTTACTTTCCCAGAAAAAATCCGGTCCCCATGAAAGGCTGGGTGAACCTGGAAGCCGTCGGTTGGGATCGAACCCTACCTCTTGTCCTTTGTAGTCCAGTTCACTAACCACTGAGCTATCGCGGCTCCCATTTATGACTGTAATGTTGGTAATTGATACGAGATATAACTAGGGCGATAATTTTATCTTTATATCGTTTTGAGTCTGAAATTATTTTTATTTCCACATGTCTCAACATCTCTTTGTCCATTTTTTTTAAAATACCTTCACGGTATATAGTGGTATATGGAGACCACTATATATGTCTCAATGTGTCTCTTTCACATTATACATTTATGTTTCAATAAAAAGACATACATTTTTTTATTATAGATAATTGACAACACGCTGTAGCTTCCATGGATTTGTGATTTTCTGCACAGTTAACAACATCACACTACATTTTACACCCAAAAAAAAATCAATAAATGAACTCACCATACAATTCACCTGTCGAGCTCCAGACCAGGAGACGCGGGTTCGAATCACGGTAGGGTTCAACGTGTTTCTATCGAAGGTGAAATAAAGACTTAGACTCCAACATCTCAAAGCAACTGTATTGGACAAGTGGTCTTTATTCCCCCGTCCTTTAAATAGAATGCAGATGTTTGTGGAATATAGCGTTAATATAGCACATTTGCACTCAGTGAATTGTTTCATTAGCGCCGCGTATAAGGGAAGCGAACATCACAAGTACTTGACGGACTGCAAAAGTAAACATCATCGATGGATGGATCGCCTTTGATAGCTTCTTCTTTTCTTCTTCTACCCTTCAGCTCCCTGTAGAGCATAGGTCTTCAACAAACATTTTCCAAACCGTTCTGTTTCCTGCCATTCTTTTAAGATCATTCCATGTCGTCCCCATCATCTTCACCTCTGCTTCTATCTGTCTTCTCCAAGAATTCTTTGGTCGTCCACTTTGTCTTTTCCCCTGGGGATTCTAAAAAGGGCATGTTGTGTAATACTCTCAGTACCTGGGAAGGTGAGGAGTGTTGCTTTACATATGAGTTTCGATGCTTGAGGCGACACTATAAAGAAATCTCCGAACATTTCTGGATAGGCGACCGAGCACATATGGGTGTAAACTCACGTGTTAAGACGCCGGTTCAAGTCTCGTACTTTACCTTTACAAGGTACTAGTGTGCCGATCAGAGTAAGTATAACAAAGTAAAGTACCTCCGTCACGCCAAGTGGCGTGTAGGGAAATATGGTGTTAGTGACCCTATTTTTTACAGACCTTCAGCACATGATTTTTGGGGTAATGTGGTCGGTATTAAGCCAGTACTGCTTTACTTTTCCAGAAAAAAAAAATCCGGTACCCATTTAAGACTGGGTGAACCCGGAAGCCGTCGGTTGGGATCGAACCCTACCCCTTGTCCTTTGTAGTCCAGTTCACTAACCACTGAGCTATCGCGGCTCCGCCGATCAGAGTATTAAAGAATAAAATCGTTGTCAGTCCTTTCGCAGGTGCTGAGTTCAGTTTCTTAGCTTCGTAAACTTATATCGAGATCAAAATAACGCTGCATTTGTAAGTATATGCACACATCTATCGTAAAACATTTTGTAAAAAAAAAATTATTTGTAACATTGTGCACTTAGAAAAAATGTATTGATTAAATTATGCACTTCAAATATTAAGATAATATAAGATGCGCAATGGCATAATTTTCCATTTATCTTTGTTTGTGAAGTTCTAACACTATTTTTTTATGAAAAGTATTTTTGATAAGTTTGTTACTTCATATATATGTAAATTTTCTCTCCATCTGTTTCGAATTTCTTTTACCCATTCCCACTACATAATGTACCGAGTGCTGAGTTGTAGACTACCTCGACAGAGAAACGATGTCGACAATACTCAGTCGAGTTAGTTGTCAGTCTTGGTAACTGATTAATTCCATCACAGTAAGGTTTACTTTTATACTTCTGTGCTTATTATGCAGTATTAAACTTTTCTTAAAGCATGCGACCGAATAAATAATTCAACTGGTCGATGAGCATGATATAAAAAAAGTGGTGGCGGGCTCTGTACGCATGCAATGGGTAGAGTCATTGCAGAAGTCAAAAATACGTAAGGTCACCTTTGTCTATGTCCCTGGACATGCGGAAGTACAGGGAAATGAATGAGTGGACAAGTTGGCTAGCTGCGGTGTCGTTGAGGACTATTAACCAATGGATCGTGCGAACGTCATCCATGCCTTCCGAGATGTGGGAAGAGCACAGGACTTCGACAACCACAAATCCACGTCACTCCCTCGGCTGAAAGTGTTGGGAGTTAAGATGGGCACAGCCAGAAATGAGAAACTTAGTGGGCGTGTAAGAAGACTTATCAACCAACACAGAACTGGAGTCGTCAGTCGCTGGGCACTGCTGGGCTTGCTGAGGAAGGGATCTGAGCACTTACGGACATGTTCGGAGTGCAATGATGATGACCCGCTAATAACTCAATAACTCAATAGTATGCGACATACAAGTGCGCCTGATGCCTTTGGAAACGCCTCATAAAGATAAAAGGGATAAACCACTGGAACATTTTCGCACGTTGCTAAATAATTTTGAAGAAATCCTACGGCGATACAAATCATGAAATGTTTGTTTATAAATCTACAGATGTGAATGATAAATGTATAATCGCTTCTTACAATATGTCCAAATTTTCATAGTTACAGAAGGAATGCCACGCATACTATTGGGAATCCTTGATTTTGCCAGCTGAGTCTTTTGTTATTTCATCCGTTATATTTTAAGCATACATTTCTATGCATTTATTTATATATAATTTTAATTTGTTAACTTTTTATTCACGAAAGGGCATGCGGGCCATGGGTAGAAAACAATGTCGAAAGGGTACCTCGGTGTAAAAATTGTTGAGAAACACTGGCAGAAACAATTGATCGCTTCTGGATCAATGATATTGCATGATGCTCAATTTAGATTTTGTCACTAAAAGGCCACACCTGTAGTACTTATAATATATAATTGTGTATATATAACATTGCGCTTTAATTTATCAACTTCAGAAGTCACTTTTTGCATATTATATTACTACTAGGTATGTTTATTCATTGAAATTGTGTACATTACATTAGAACAAATTATTACAAGAACCAGAAAGTTAATTTTCATGGGAAAAAGATTACGTTTACCATTGCCAATCAGACCATATATTTTATGTTTGAACTGATGCTCAAAGATTTTAGGATGTATTCTCCTCAAATATATTCTCAAGCAGACATTGTAAACACGGATGATATACGAGCAGAGTACATCAATACAGTAGTGTATTTAAAAGAGAACGTACTGATTCAGACTGATGGCATATTATAATATTGTGTATTTCCAATTCTGACATTTGAATGTCGATACCAAATTGTCAGGAAGTGCTTTACTGTCTCCAGAAATAGTAACAGATACAGGCATTTGTTGGGACTGCGATAGCTCATTAGTTAGTGATCATCATCATTGGGTGCCGCCTCTGCATCGCAGGCTTTCTACCATAGAGCACCATTGCATTCTATTTCTTGCTTTGTTGGTGGAAGTTGTCATAGGCTGACTTGTCCATCTTTTGATTTTACTCTTCCATGTTAGTCTTGGTCTGCCTCTGCCTCTATTACCTTGTATTTCCCTTCTAAGATTACTTTTAGTAGGCTGCTGTGTCTTTTAACATGCTCTAAAAAATATCATTTGTCTTCTTTGAATTGTGTTTAGTAGTTCTCTTTTCATTTTTAGTTGCTTTAAGAGTTCATCGTTTGTTTTCTGTTCTTTCATTCCAATTCTTCCTATTCTTCTATAAACCCCCATTTCAAAGGCTTCAATTTTCTGTTTTGTTTTCTTGTCTAACGCAGTGTGTTAGTGACCTGGACTACAAACGACAGGAGGTTGGGTTCGATCCTGATCGACGGTTTTCGGATTCATCCAGCCTTAAATGGGTACTTGATTTTTTCTGGGAAAGTAAGGGCGTCTTAGGACGTAATATAGACAACATTACCCTAAAAGTCTTGTGCCGAAGGTCTATAAAAATTATGGTCACTAACATCATATTCCCTATACGGACTTCCGGTTTCAAGATGGGGCGGTCATGTTTGCGTCAACGTTCACTGATATGTATTTTTGCTGGAAAGATTATTAATTCTATCTTTCTAATGCAGACAAGTGTATAGATAGGAGGTTCCACTGTCCGGAGCTTCGCCGGTGAAGCAGATTACATGCATGTGATCTGAAATCCTCTACAGTGTGCGCAATAGTGTGTACTGTGTTGATTCTAATATACGTCATCATTGGAATACCGGTCAAAATTGCGGATAGGCGGCATGAACCATTGATGCATAGTCTGAAAAGTGTTCCTTGTTGCAGTTTCCTCATATTTCAAGTCCGGCTTGCTGCCGGACTGAACTGGGTTTACTGCTCTGTGCACACCGTGAGCTGTGTGTTTCATCCGGATCGTGTTTTGATATTTCGATTGCTTACGATGAATGATAATATCGTATGAAGAAGGACAATCCAGCTGCGTTCATCTTCGGTGCCGCTAGGCTTATGAGTAACGAAATGGACGAAATAGTCAGGAACGATGTTAATTTTGTATAGTTGATACACAACACAAATGAGATGTAGAATTGCTGTGCTCAAGCAAGGACTACATTCCGTAGAATTAAAAAGGATATGCAGATTTATTTTTGACAACGGAAATAAGAAAGATTTATTTCTTCAATGCTATATGGAGCCAGTTTCGACATATAGAAGTGAATACTGGACAATCTGACAAAAGACAGGAAATTCGTAGCAGGCCACAGAAATGTGGTTTCACAGAAGAATGTTGGGAATACTAAAGACAGTTTCTAAGAATAGCAGGACGATCTAAAAGCTCAATTAAAAAGAGAGCATATGTCCAGCATGAGGAGAAAAGAATTAAGTAGTGGAATTTTTTTCTAGGAAAGAAAGATGTCTTCGAGTCACTATAAGTCATATACATATCAGAGATAAGAAGAATGCAAACACCCGAATTATAATCCCTCTACCGTACACTTGAGGCGTGACACGGTTTCTTCTTCTTAATCCTCTGAACTCCTGTCGGAGCATAGGACACTCACAAGAGATCTCCACCCAATCCAGTCTGGAGCAAGCATAGACCAATCTCGCCAAGACCGGACAACCTTTCACTTCCTCGCGTATAGTTCGTCGCCATGTCCCCAACGGTCTACCTCTTTTTCGTTTGCCAGGTGGTGTCCATGTTAATTCCCCTATTTGGGGATGCCTGGTTCGTTCCATTCGTAGAACGTGACGTAACCATTTCCATCGTCTTCTTTTCTTTCTTGATTGATGTTGTTCATGCCTGGTCTTCTGACGACTTCTTTGTTCGTAATGTGTTGATCTCAACGGGTATTTAGAATCTTTTTAAGACAGCGACCTTCAAATCATCTTAGTCGACTTTCTATCTTATATTTCGTTCTCCACGCTTCAGCTACGTATAAGAGTATGGATCGCAAATTTGACTTGCAAATTATAAGCTTGATACTGAGCTGGAGACGGGTTGAACGTTAAATGTTTTCAAGTCTATTGAATCCCTGGGCTGACATGCCTATGCTTGTACATATCTCTTTCTCGGTTCGCTGTTTAAGGAAATAAAGCTTCCAAGTTATTTCAAGTGATCCATTTCTTCTAGTAAGGATTTTTTTTTCGGACTGACAAGGCTCCGGGGTTCACAAAGCCTCTAAATATGGGTGCCAGAGATTTTTCTGGGAAGTAAAGATGGCCTGGCGTGATACCGACCACATCAACAAATCTGTGCCGTGGTCATAAAAAAACATGGTCACTAACACCATATTCCCCATATGCCTAGCATGGCGTGGAGGAAACCTTTACTTTTACTTTTTACTTTTTCTAGTCCCGGCCCTCTGCATGTAACTTTCTTCGTACTTTTGACATTTACCCTTATAATTGTTTGTTTTATCGGCATTTATTTTCAGTCCTACTGTGTTAGCGAATTGATCTACTTTATCTGTTCTCTCTTGTATTTTGTATTGATTTGGTGACAGTGGGCAAGCAATCCAACATTATCTGCAACGTCAGTATGTTCAAGATGTCCGGTGAGACCCTTTGCAATTTTTCTTGACACGGTATAAGTATATATATATTATATATATATATATATATATCTGCGAGCCAATTTTTCTTCTTCTGTATAAGAGCATCGTGATTTATCCGTTTTAATTTGCAACGTTCTTTACATTCTGAGGATGTGTAGAAATATCTCCCAGCACCGACCCATCTCCTGTTTCTTGGCTGTCGACTATAATCTATTACAGAGGAGCCGGGTCAAAATGTCCAAGAGGCAGGAAATGACGACAGAGGCAAACTTATCGAAATCAACAGGTCAAGTGTAAATAGAAATTGGAATGCTGGGATTTTCCCAGGATAAACTATGACATAATCAGTGACGTTTGAGGTTTTATTTTTTTATTATTTTTTTTCGAAGCGCTAGTTCGTTCGATCTGCACTAAAAATATGTCATAGAATAACATAGTTTGTCACATCATTTTACTGCATAGTTATATATTTTCATGTACATCATAAACATTTATTATTGTTTATTTGTGATTTTTTTCAGCCGGATTTTTTCCCCACATAAACTTTGAGGAAATTAAAAGCCTAGATAAATACTACTTTTTTATGAAATATTCAAAATTAGAGTTACAGGATTCAAATTTATAAAGGTAACTAGTGCAGTTATAGTCAGCAATTGGTCTTGATGCAAAATTTGTAATAAAGACATGTTACTGTAACCGGTGATTGACACTCCTTTGATACAGGCCGCACTTTTCAAAAATACTTTAGCCTTATCATTAGGGTACTTAAAGACACACTTTATTTTCCATGCTGATATTAACTTACCGAGGCTAGAGAAGAACTCTTTTGTTCCAGTCTCTCATTATAAATGACGCGGATCGAACTTATGGCACATCAATTGCTTGTTCATTAAGGCAGGTACCCAGCCATTCGTTACGAGGAACGAAACTACCCTCATGACGATGGCGTGGCTAGAGTTATGAGCCCAATTTGGAAAAGTATTGCACAATTCATTAATTAAATTAAATTTACATTTAAAAGAAAATTGTTTCGATGTTTTATGGGCACAAGCATTGCATTTAAAAACTCACCACTTACTCAAACTTACAAAATGTTTTAATTTTGTTTTGATAAATACACGATTTTATAATATAATATAACATAGCACAACATAACAAACATAATATACGGTAATAAAATATACAGTAATATAATATAATATAATATGATATGATATGATATGATATGACATGACATGACATGACATGACATGACATGACATTGAACATAACATAACATAACACATCACATAACATAACATAGCATAAAAATAATATAATATAGTATGATATAATATAATATAATATAATATAATATAATATAATATAATATAATATAATATAATATAATATAATATAATATAATATAATATAATATAATATAATATAATATAATATAATATAATATAATATAATATAATATAATATAATATAATATAATATAATATAATATAATATAATATAATATAATATAATATAATATAATATAATATAATATAATATAATATAATATAATATAATATAATATAATATAATATAATATAATATAATATAATATAATATAATATAATATAATATAATATAATATAATGTAATGTAATGTAATGTAATGTAATATAATAAAATGTAATGTAATATAATGTAATATAATGTAATATAATATAATATAATATAATATAATATAATATAATATAATATAATATAATATAATATAATATAATATAATATAATGTAATGTAATGTAATGTAATGTAATAATATAATATAATATAATGCAATGTAATATAATATAATGTGATGCAATGTAATATAATATAATATAATATAATATAATATAATATAATGTAATGTAATGTAATGTAATATAATGTAATGTAGTCTAATGTAATGTATAGTACAGTACAGTGCAGTATAGTACAGTACATTACAGTAGAATACAATACAATACAATATAATATAGCATAGCATAGCATAATATGTATTTATGCATTTGTGTGTATGTATATATGTATGTACATATGTTTAAATATATGTATGTACATATGTTTAAATATATGTATGTAGCGTACAGAGAGCCACGATTTTCTATGGACAGAAAATTGTAGATGGACATGATAGCCTTCGCTAATCGGTATGGCACATCATGATTATGTAGCAGGTATGAATATGGAAGGGGAGCCGCGATAGCTCAGTGGTTAGTGAACTGGGCTACAAAGGACATGAGGTCAGGTTCGATCCCAACCGACGGCTTCCATGTTCACCCAGCCTTTAATGGGTACCGGATTTTTTTCTTGGAAAGTAAATCTGCACGGGCGTAATGCCTACCACATTACCCCAAAAACCATGTGCCGAAGGTCTGTAAAATTTACGGTCACTAACACCGTATTCCTT